>JAOTRH010087652.1:0-49031 GCA_034768845.1 Heliamphora exappendiculata | reverse complement strand
GGAGTCATGGTTAATGACCGTGATTCTAGATACTGGGAGTCCGGGTTGAAGATCGATTTGTTGAAATTCCAAGAAGGTCAACACTAGAGGAGTTCCTAAGTTGGATCAGTGTTGTCGAAGAAATTTTTGATTTCAAAGAAGTTCCCGAGGCCAAACGGGTTCCATTGATGGCTACGAGATTTCGAGGCAGGGCTACGACATAGAGGTAGCAAGTCAAACTCACGACATAGAGGTAGCAAGTCAAACTCACCCAAGGCAAGGGAAAGAGAAGATTGGATCGTGGGAGAAGCTAAAGAAGCACGTGCGTGCTGCTTTTCTTCCCCACAATTATGCAAGGTTGATGTACCAACAATTGCAGAACCTAAAACAAAGGTTGCGTTATGTTGAGGATTATATGGCGGAGTTTTTTCAATTAATTGCTAGAAATGACCTTTCAGAGACATACAAAGAGTTGGTGTCATGTTATATTGGGGGCATGCGACAGCAATTTCAGGATACACTGAATTTGTTTGATGTGTATCCGATCTCGAATGCGCATCAAAAGGCTCTACAGTTGGAAAAATAGTTCAATCGCAGACCTAATGGGGTAAACTGGGGCAGTTCAAGTCGTGCAAGGGTAAATCCAGTTTCAACAACACGCAACCTCCGGCCAGATCACCCACATCACCACAGGTTACTAGGACATCCCCTTCTAGGTTTAAATGCTTCAAGTGTGGCGAATCAGGTCACTGAGCAGCAGATTGTAGGAAGAGAAAACGACCTAAGAAGTCCCTGTTCGTGGAGACGAAAAAGTATGCAAACGAACTAAAGGCAGATTCTAAACGTACCACAGATTATGATCGAAGAGATCCTGATGTGCAAGAAGAGCAAGTTGCTGGTGACCAAGGACCATTGTTAGTAGTCTGATGGGCTTGTTGTGCTCCACGAGAGGTTGAAGGAGATGTGTGGCTGCGCAACAATATAGTTGAATAGTAAAGTAGTGATTTAGGGTTAAAAGAAGAGAAAAAAGAGAAGAGAGAAAGACAGAGAGTATTATTAAAAGAATAATCAGACTTCACCTCTACACTACATCAGTATTTATATAAAAGACACAAAAATTAATTACAAAAAGACCCTAACATACATAAGTAATTATCTAATAATCTAACACTCTCCCTCAAGCAAAAGCATAGAGATCAAACACGCCCAGCTTGAAAAAAAGTTGCTGGAAACCAGAAGCAGCTAACGGTTTGGTAAGAATATCACCCAATTGATTTTCGAAACGAACATATAGAATGATAATTTACTTCGTCATCATTAAGTCCTGAATAAAGTGGAAGTTAACCTCAATATACTTAGTACGCTCATGGAACACAAGATTATTAGTAATAAATATGCCCGCTTGATTATCACAGAACATCTCCATAGGACGAGAAGAAGTGATGCCGAAGTCATGAAGAAGAGAACGAACCCACAACATTTCAAATGCAGTACGGGCCATGGCACTATGCTCTGCTTCAGCACTGGAACAGGCAACAGCATTCCGTTTCCTACTACGCCAAGTGATAAGATTGCCACCAACGAAGGTACAATAGCCAGAGGTGAATCGCCTATCAAAGCGATTATCATCCCAATCAGCATCACTAAAGCCAATCACAAACAAATGATCACATGGGCAATATAACAAGCCACAACCTGGGGCACACTTCAAGTAGTGAAGAATACGACAAACAGCATCAAAGTGTGGCTGACGAGGAGAATGCATAAACTAGGTAACAACACTAACAGCATATGTGATATCAGGACGGGTAACCATGAGGTAAATTAATTTTTCAACAAGCTACCGATAACGACCAACGTCTAGAAATGGTTCTCCATGTGCAGCATCGAGCTTAACAGTAGAAGCTATAGGTGTATTAACCGGACGAGCACCAAGCAACCCGGTCTCAGAGAGAAGATCAAGAGTATACTTACGTTGAGATAAAGAGAGCCCTCGAGAGGAACAAGCAACCTCAATCCCAAGAAAGTAACAGAAAATGCCTAAGTCCTTGGTATGAAAATGATGAGCCAAATGTCATTTTAAAGAAGCAATACCAATAGAATCATCACCAGAAATAATGATATCATCAACATAAATGATGACGACAATAGTACCAGCAGAAGAGTAATGAACAAAAACCGAATGATCAGATGTAGAACGCCGAAAACGTATGCAATGACAATAGAACTGAAGCGATTAAACCAGGCACGTGGAGATTGCTTCAGATCATATAGAGCCTTACGCAAGCAACAAACAAGATACTCACTGCCATGCACAACATAGCCAGAGGCTAATCTATATAGATCTCTTCTTAAAGATCACCGTGAAGGAAGTCATTCTTAATGTCAAGTTGATACAAAGGCCAAGCACGATTAACAGCAACGGATAGAAAGATACGAACAGAGTTAAGGCGAGCCACAGGAAAAAAAGTTTCCAAGCAATCAACACCGTAAGTCTGAGTATAGCCCTTGGCAACTAAACGCGCCTTGAGACGCTCAACAGAACCATCAGAAAGGCACTTTACTGTATAGACCCAACGACAACCCACCGCTTGCTTTTCAAGTGGAAGAGTGGTAAGTTCGCAAGTTTGATTCTTCTAAAAGGCATGCATTTCCTTATCCATAGCAAGTTTCCAGCTAGACATAGACACAGCCTGCTTGTGAGAAGTAGGAATAGAAACGAACGATAAAGTAGAAGTAAAAGACTGAAGCCAAGATGACAAACGATCATAAGACACAAAATGAGCAATAGAATATTGGGTGCATGTGCGTTTACCTCAGCGCAAAACAATCGATAAGTCATCAAAACTAGGAGCGGAGGAGATAGGAACCTCTACCGGAGAAAATGAAGAACCCGGGCCATATGAAACAATAGGTCTATCTTGAGATCGCTAATAAACCTGCAAAGGTGGGTTAAAGGGAGAAGATGGTGCCACAGGGAGAGGTAGAGGAAGAGTAGGAGAAGAGAGAGACTCCCCCTCACGACAACAAATGAGATCAAAAGAAAGTTGGTGGCCAAAGAAAGTGAAGAAGGGAGTGGACTCAAAGAATGTCACATTAGCACTCACAAAGTATCGGCAAGACTCTGGATAATAGCACCGATATCCTTTTTTAGTACAAGAGTATCCAAGAAAGACACTTACGTGCGCGAGGGGATAACTTATCATTGTCGGGATCAAGAACATGCACAAAGACAGTACAACCAAAAATACGAGTGAGTGAGAAAGGTGGAGAATTATGATATAGCAATGAAAAAGGAGACTGGCGACCGAGAACAAAGGAAGGCGTGTGATTAATCAAAAAACAAGCAGTAAAGATAGCATCACTCCAAAAGTGTTTTAGAACGTGAGCATAAAACAATAAAGTTTGAGCAACATCTAGCAGATGACAGTGCTTGCGTTTAACAACGCCATTTTGTTGTGACGTGTGAGCATAAGTCGTCTGATAAATAATACCACGATCGACACAAAAAAAAAAGCAAAGCAGTAGATTGCATATATTCTAACGCATTATCAGATCGGAGAACTTTAATGCGCTTGCCAAATTGAGTAAAAATTTCATTATAAAATGTATAGAGAGCGTGAGGTAATTCAGACCGTTGTTTCAACAAAAAAAGCCAAGTTATACAAGAGTAATCATCAACAAATATAACAAAATAAGAATAGCCACTAGCACTTAGAGTTTGAGAAGGACCCCAAATGTCTGGATGGACATCATCCAAGGATTCGGACTGACGATGATAGCTATGACTAGGAAAGGAACTACGGCGATACTTGCCTAATTGACACGCTTTACACTCGAAACTGGACATAGGAGGTAAGTTGGAGATGGCCAACGTAAGCTTAGCAATGGAAGGATGGCCTAAGCGAAAGTGCCACTGAATAGGTGAAATGGTAGCACTTAAGGGAGATGAAGAATGGGAAGGAGAACCAAAATCAATGTCAAGATAATAGAGCCCGTTCTTCTCATGCCCCGAAGTAATCATCTTCTTGGTCTTGAGGTCCTGAAAGACACAAAAAGTAGGAGTAAATGTGACGGAGCAATGCATAGATTGAGTAAATTGACTAACCGATAACAAGTTAAAGGGAAAATCAAGTATAAAGACTAGAAGGTAAGGCCAAAGAAGAAGAGGGATGAAGGATACCTTGCCCATAAACCGGGCAAGATGAGCCATATGCTTAAGACTATATGATGCTTAATAGAAGTCAAATGAGAGAAAAGAAATGAATTACCAGACATATGAGAACTAGTGCCTCAATGATCCAAGGTGGATAAGTAAAAGCCGCACATGCAATATTACCGGACTTAACTAAGGTAGTAGAAGAGAGTGGAAGAACCTCACCCAAGGGCCAAACAAGCTCGCTAAGTTGATTATGAAGAGCAGCAGAAGAAGGTTTCACTGGAGCCATAATAAACCAACAGTGTGGCCACGTGAACAAATTGGGGCAAAATCAAATTAATCTCCAAATTGAGCTGAAATCTCCAAAAGTGAACTGTAATCGAACTAGAAAATCCTCAAATCAAACAAAAATTCCCAAATCAAACTGAAAATCGAATTAATGCCCACATTCGAAATTGAAAGCCCTAAATCAAGCTGAAATCCCCAAAATTGGACTATACTCGAACTGGAAAATTCCCAAATCAAACGGAAAACCTTAACCGACCATCAAAAACTTGAAATCGAACTCAAATTCAAGTCAAGTCAAGTCAACCAACCAGTTCTGAACCAGAGCAACCAAGAGCAACCAACTAGGAACATGCGGCGACCAAAAAAAACACAATGCAAGGCAAATATGAAGAAATAAGATCGAAATCAAGTGTACGAGAACCGAAACAAGCATCTGAGGGGAAATCGCAGCACGTCGCGACCAAAGAGACCAAGTTGCGACCCAAAACAACAATGTCGATGCCCAGGGTTTTGGCCACCAACACGAATGAGCTTTGAATCCATGTGAAAAGTGTTCAAATCACCAAATCGATGCCCTAGAGGGCCATTAGGAATGATTTCGACACCCATGGGAGAAATTGCAACAAGAAAAAAACTAGATCGAAGGCTTCAAATCGCAATCGGCGAAGAACAAGCCATTGGCGCTGAAATTAAGGGGATCAAACGAAAAAAATATTAAAAAATCGAGTAACAAAAGGGGAAAATCATAAAAGCATAGATCGGCACTAGTCAATCATCTGGGATTTTTTTTTTGAATTTTTTTTGAATTTTTTTTTTTTGACAAGCACGAATTCAGATAAAGAAAAAATAAAAAAAGAAGAAGAAAGTTGGATCGGAATGTTTTGATACCAAGTTGAATAGTACAGTAATGATTTAAGGTTAAAGGAGGAGAGAAAAATGAAGAGAGAAAGACAGAGAGAGAGAAAGAGTATTATTAGAAGAATAATGAGGCTTAACTTTACCTCTACACCACACCAGTATTTATGTAAGAAACCAAAACTAGTTACAAAAAGACCCTAACATGCATAAATAATTATCTAACAATTTAACAAATATCTTTCAGTCGACGTGCACCATTAGGCAAGGTGTGCCATTTCGTTGTCAACTCTGGTAGTTGCGAGAATGTAGTGTCTGAAGAGGTGATCCAAAAGTTATGGTTGAAGACTGAGCAACACCCGAATCCCTACAAGCAAGTGTGGTTGAAGAAGGTTAGTGAGGTAAAAGTGACGAAAAGAAGCCTCGTGTCCTTTTCTATTGGTCCGAAGAATAAAGATAAGGCTTGGTGTGACGTGGCTGCTATGGATGCGTGCCATCTACTTTTGGGATGACCATGAGAATATGATCGACAGAAGAAACATGATAGGCGTACAAAGACCTACAATTTTATGTCTGGTGACATGAAGATTGTACTCCTACCTACCAATGAGGCTGTTTGCAAACCACAAGCTGTGGAGGAACAAACTTCCTATCGAGGGTAAAGTTCGAGGAAGAGCTGGCAGAAACAAAACTGGTATTTGTGCTGGTTCTCAAGGAAGGGTATGAGATTTCTGAGTGTTATTCCTGAATTGGTCAAACCTCCGTTGATAGAGTTTTGTGATGTGTTCCCAAAAGAGCTTCCTGGTGGGTTACCGCCACTACGAGATGTTCAGTACCAAATTGATTTGGTGCCTAGTTCGAATCTGCCCAATAGAGCCCATTACCAAATAAGTCCAAAAGAGCATAAGGAGTTGATAAGACAGGTGGAGGAACTATTATCCAAAGGTTTTATTAAATAGAACCTAAGTCCGTGTGCAGCACCTCCGTTGCTTACTCCAAAAAAAGATGGTTTGTGGCAGATGTGGGTGGACAGCAGGGCAATCAACAAAATAATGATAAAATACAGATTTCCAATTCCTAGATTGGATGATAGAGCACAAGTATTCACAAAGATGGATTTGAAAAGCGGCTACCACCAGATACGCATTAGACTTGGTGATGAATGGAAAACTGCCTTTAAAACCAAGGAGGGACTGTACGAGTGGTTGGTTATGCCTTTTGGATTATCTAACGCACCAAGCACATTCAGGAGGTGATGAATCAAGCCCTACGACCATTTATTAGTAAGTCTGTCGTGGTTTATTTCAATGATATCTTCATAGATAGTGCTACACCAGAGTTGCATCTGCAGCATTTACAGGAAGTCCTTATAGTACTAAGAAAAAAGAAGTTATTCGAAGCAATCAAGAAGTGTTCTTTTTTACGGACAAGGTGTTGTTCCTTAGCTATGTAGTATCCAAGGACAGAATTTCAGTGGATGAGTCTAAGGTCGAGCTAATTAGACAGTGGTCTCAACCTAAGACCTTATTCAATGTGCGAGATTCTCCCGGACTGACAGCATTTTATCGGAGATTCATACATCATTTCAACAGTATCATGGCTCCTATCATGGGTTGCATGAAAAGGGGGAAATTCATGTGGACAGACGAGGCGACAGTGGCCTTTAGGTTGATTAAGAAGAAGTTGACGTCTGCACCTGTCCTAATATTGCCAAATTTTTCATAACCATTCGAGTTACATTGTGATGCGCTTAAGGTGGGGATTAGGGCTGTCCTTAGCCAGAATTCCAAACCTGTGGCGTTCTTTCGCGAGAAACTAAACAATGCCAAGTTGCGGTACAATACTTATGATGTAGAATTCTATGCGGTTTTTCAATCTTTGAAGCATCGGTATAATTATCTTATTCATAGTGAGTTTGTTCTGTACTCAGATCATGAGGTGCTGAAACATCTAAACAATCAAAATAAGCTTTCTAACCGACATGCCAAGTGGCTGTTTATATACAACAATTCTCTTTTGTCATCAAGCACAAATCTGGAGCGTTGAATTGTGTGGCAGGACACTCAGTCGGTGATCGTCCTTAACCATGACGCGTAATAAGGTACTTGGCTTCGATACGTTTCGTGAATTATTGGCATCTGATCCGTCTTTTCCAGCATACTTGATAAGACAGTGGAAGGAAAGTGTACATCGTTCCATATCCATGATGGGTTTTTGTCCAAAGAAAATCATTTATGCATTCCCGAGTCCAGCTTACGTTTGAAGATCACAGAAATGCACAATAAAGACCATGTATGGAGAGAGAAAACTTACGAGCTGGTGGCAACTTCCTATTTTTGACCTTTCATGTGGCGAAAAATATACAAGTTTGTGAAAGGACGTCATATTTGTCAAGTGTCCAAGGGAACTACTACGAATGCCGGATTGTATACTCCATTGCCCATCCCATCTCAACCGTGGACGGATGTCAGCATTGATTTTGTCCTGGGGTTGCCACGTACGCAGCGAGAGAGTGACTCTATTTATGTGGTGGTGGATAGATTCTCGAATACGGCGCACTTCATCTCGTGCAAGAAGACTACAGAAGATGTGAAGGTGGCACAATTGTACTTCAAAGAGGTTTATCGTTTACATGGGTTGCCTTCTTCTATTGTGTCAAACAGAGACACTTTCTCAATCACTTTTTGGCACTGTCCGTGGAAATTAGCAAATAGTAAATTGGATTTTAGTACTGCATACCACCTACAGACGAATGAACAAACCGAGGTGGTGAATTACTCCTTGGAAAATCTTATTCGCGGTATTGCCGATGATCATGTGAAGACATGGGATCAAAAGTTGAGTTAAGCAGAGTTTGCTTTCAACCACTCAGTCAACCGTAGTACTGGAATTCCGCCGTTCCAGATTGTTTATGGTTTTGTGCTGAGATCCCCGCTTGACTTCACCCCAATTCTAGATTTGAAGGAGGATTCATGGTAAGGTCGAGGATTTCATTGAACAATTGCAGCAGATTCACAAGTCCACTCAACAGAATTTACAAGACTCCACAGTCGAGTACAATCAAGTGGAAGACAAGAAGCGACGTTTCGTGGAATCGGGTGATTTTGTGTATGTTCTTACCAAGGATCAATATTCAGTTGGGGAGTAAAGCAAGCTAGTAACAAGAAAAACTAGCCCTATCGAGATCATTCAAAAAATTAGTCCAAATACCTATCACCTACAACTTCCAAGTGATATTCATACCTCTAAAGTTTTTAACGTGAAGCATTTGATTCCATATCGCAAAGGTAGCACTTCTGATGAGGATGCGAATTCGAGGGCGAATTCTTTCAGGTTGGGGAGGATGATGCAGAGTTACTCGGCCTTTTGTTTATGAAAAAGCCTATAACCACCGAAAAGTCCAACAACAATAGTAGAGACGCGACGTGACAGTGGAAAATTGACCTCGGAAGGCCTATGTTCGATCAAAAATAACCCAACAGACAATACTCATCGCTATGCCATAACTAATGATGGATTTTGACCAAATTCCTTCATCTAGGCTTTGGAAACATCAAATTTGTCGTTTTAGGAAAAATTTGACTTGCCAATTCCAAGAGCTTCCCAAATCCGTTTAACTCTAGATTTTTTCCAGCAATCTTATATTTTATTCGAGTTTCAAAATTTGAGCCTAACTCAAATATTTTCCTTTTTGATAATTTTTCGATTTTCTTTTATTTTTACCTTAGCAGGCAAGTGTTGCCTTTTCTTTGCTTATTTTCTAATACAGGTAGGTTGCCTTTCAGTATAAATTCGTGATGTACGCCTTAGGGTAAATTAGTTGTTGATTAATAAGAATTTTTTGAGAATTTTCTCTTATTCGTGTTTGTTATTAGAGATAGTATCTTTAATTCGAGCAGGCTTGCAGATCTCGGTGCCAGTGTCCTTCTAGTTGATACGCTTCCTTGCATCAACAGCAAACTTCCTTGAAAGCCTTGCAGTCACTACTGCAAGGTGTAATATCATATGATAATAACAAAAATCTAGGCAATTTCAATTAACTAATTTAAACCTTTTAAGCTCATCATAAAGTTAATTTGATTCTTATTACTGTAATGGCTCATCAGGTGTCTGTTTTGAAAAGGTGTTCTCTTTTCTTGTCGAGAGGCAAACTAAATGAAAATCAAGATACCCAAGCATTTGAAAATAGTCGCCACTTAATTTTTGAGAAAAATAAGAAAAACCAAAAGAAAAATGGAGGCTACTGGTCCATCGTTACCAAAGAAAACGAGGTTGGGGGCTAAAGAAGGTATTAGACACCCCTTCTTCCCCAGACGTGAGATTGGTCTCTGCTCAACAAATTCGGTTCTCATTTTAAATTTTTTAAAAGCATACAAATACAGAAATGGAGATTAGGGAGAGATCATCCAAAAGAAAACAATATAAATAAAAATTTATCCATTCTAGTATGCTTGGGAGATAAAGTATATCCAAAGGATCATGCTTGGGTTATTAATCGAACTACATATTGGAATCATGCTTCAAACTGTTAAATGGACAGGACGGAATAAACCATAAGGCCTCACGATGTGGTCGTTATTGCACCAAAAATAATTATTTAAAACCAAGTAAAACTACTACTTCATAGAACAATGGTTAAAAAACCAAATATGGTTCCAACAGAGACAAAAAGACCAAGCTACATGACTTTATAATTAAAATCCCAATTCAAGTTGTGAGAAAGGTTTTGAAATTTTGATCAACTAATGTTCGAAAAAGAATTAAAGAAATCAGTGAATGGATTTTGATTCAAATAAAAGGAAAAACCCTACGGTTTTGAATCCACCCTAACCAAGTAGTTTAAACCCATAAAGAACTAATTAACTTTCACATGATTCAACCAGAACCAATTCTAGCTACAAGCTTGAACTGAGTCACCAAAAAGGGAATTTGATTGAAACCTGATATAGCGTATCTTTGACAGGCACGGATCTTCCATTACAAACTCGGCACTGTCCGTTCTATCGTAGAATAGCCTTTCTCACGTCTTAATCAAATTTGACGATAAGAATAACAGTTGCATAACATTATACTCACAATCACAGAAAGCAGATATGAAAACTAGATTAGATATGAAAACTAGATTAAACATGAAAAACTTGTTGATTAAAACTCAACGCTCAAAAGTAACACAACTTGTTGAATCGTTTTACAGAAAGAACTAGAATTTAAAAGGAGTCTAAATACTCGGTTAGGGTTTCATCAATCCCTAGGACGGAAGGAGTTTACCTGCTCATGATGCGGTGGAACTCTCAAGATTGGAAGATGAAACCGTCCCGAACCCACGCTCCGTAGCCGTCGTCTGTCTTCACTGCTCAATTTCTTGATTTTTCCGTATTTTGTCTTATCTTTGACCATTTATACGCCTTTACTTCTGACCTAACTTTAAGAATTCGCGAAAATCAGGCCCTCACGTTCCGTCCGAACACAAACCATATTGTTAAAATCCACCCGGATGCCCATCCAGATGCTTGGGCTTCTAGTGGACCACGTCCGAACGCACATCTGGACAGAATAGGCCAATAACTGGTTTTTGTTATTTTCTTTGTTTTATTGCACTTTTCTTCTTTTTGCCTCCTCTAATGTTAACTTTTATGAAACTATAAAAAACGTATTATTAACACAAATGCAAGAGCTTCGCTAGTGTAAATTAAGGGCTTAAATGCACATTTAAGCACCTATCACCTCATAACACTATTTTGAACTATTTGGCAGCATGGCTGTTACGGCCATAGCAACTGAAAGTTGCGGCTGCTTGGTCAAGCAACAGAAAGCTTTCGGCATTGTTAAAAGAAGGTTATGAGCCTTGCGGCCGACATGTAATTAATAGAAGGTTTCGGCTGGCACCTTTTAGAGGTATGGCTATCATGTTCATTTAGGCAAAAAGCTTAGTGAGTAGAGAAAGTGTGAAAAAGTGTGAAGCCTAGCAACTCAAGATTACTGGATCACATGGAATAGCCTATCAGAAACTCTACTATGACAACAATGTAAGTAAAAGCATGCATTTCACCAATAGTCCTGCTCGAAACCTATTCATGAATAGTTACTCTTAAAATATTTGTAAAGTCAAAGAAAATAATTCTAGTTACATCGTTCCAATAGAAGAGAAAGATGGGAAGTATTATTGTTGTGACGGCCTAAGTATACATGAAATGACGAGTCGTGCTAAGAAAATCAAATTATACCCAATTGCTACCCGAACGTCTCCTCAATCCGTCGCATCAGCTCGAGAAGAACATCAACCGCCAAGAGTGTTCCACGTGATTATAGGACCTCGGGCTCAGTTCAAGGTAACCTTCGAGATACAAGAGAGATGATCAAGGGATTGTATCGAGAGGATGGAACAACTAGTGAATTGAAAAGAGTATTGACATCTTGAGAAGTCTCTCCTGAAAATGACTTAGAGAGGTGGTTATTTATAGATTTCGGACGCTGATGGCGTCCTCTAGTACATTGACAATGTGAGAATAATATGTTATTATTTTCTTGGAATAATTATCCATTATTAGAATCTTGTTTCCTAGTTTAGTTTTATTACCATTATTACGGTTTTTTATAGCTTGTATATATGAAGTATTCATTTATTATTGTTTAAGCCTTGATAATATAACAATAATACTTTCAGATTTGCTATCATGGTATTAGAGCCAAAACCCTAGCCGTCGCTGCCATAGCATACCCTCGCCGGCCTTCGCAAACCCTTGTACCTTTCTCCCTCAGTTTCGCAAACCCTAAGCACAGTTTCGATCTCCCTTGTCGTCGACCTTGTTTGTCAAACCTTCGTTTGCCGCCATCGACCCTCGTCAAACCCCTATTTGCCACCGCCGACCACAGACGAGCCTTCCTTGAGGTTCGACGACCACGGCAAGCCCTCTTCTTCCTCATTCGCGCATTTTGCAAACTCTAAAAACCTTAGCCGGCCACGACAAGCCTTCTCCTTCTTCGTTCGACCCTTGTAGCCCTTCTCCTTCCTCATTTGTGAACTTCACGAACTCTAAAAACCCTAGCCAACCATGACGAGCCTTCTCCTTCATCGTTCGACCCTCACTAACCCTTCTCCTAGGTCCGGTGACCAACGCAGATCTTCCACAAGTCTTCTCCCTCTTTGTTCGACCCTTGCCGACCTTCTCCTAGGTTCGACGACCATCGCAGATCTCCGACGAAGCCCCAGTGACCACAGAAGTTCCCTTTTGTCAGATCTGATTCTTTATTGAGCCTAAGTTTGTTTTGCTTTGGAGACTAAGTTCAGATCTGGTTCTTTGATTGAGACTAAGTTGGTTTTTTGCTTGGGAGAGTCCAGTTGTTTTGGATTTGAGTTGTTCATTTGCTCTGCAATATTTTCTTTGTTATCCCCCTCGACATATCAGAAGACAAATTGCAGGCTATTAGCATCCGGCTAAATGGCTCTACTTCCCCTTCAACCCAGGCTCTGTTTGATCAGTTTCGTCAATTTCAGGCTATGCTTGACTCCTTCGAGAATTAGTCACATCCTTCTCTGACTACTCCTTCAGGTTCTCATAATTCTTACTTTTCAGGTATTGTACCATCGACTTGGATATTTGATTATGATTCTTCACATCATATGACGTTGAATATCTCGCCTTTGCAATTGTTTTTACCCTTCGTCTCCTATACCTTATGTCACACAAGTCTGATTTCTTTTGATTATCATTCTTCATACACAATTTTTTATCATTATAAAGATTCTTCGTTCCGATTTGGGTGGAAAATATTTGATAACTGAATTTACAAATTTTTTTGGCCTCCTTTGGTACTTACTATTCACCAGTCCTCATGTTCAGCTACTCTGGCATAAAATGGTCGCGCTAAGAGGAAGCATCGGCATATTCTTGACAAAGCTCGATCTCTCTTATCCTCCTTTGTTCCTGTTGTCTTCTAGGGAGAAACCGTTCGTACGGTTGACTATATTCTCAATCGAATGTCATCCCCTCTCCTTTTTGGATTATCTCCTTATGAGAAGCCTTTCGGACATGTTCCCAATTACTCCTTACTGCGTATATTTGGTTCCATTTGTTTCGTTCTTCTCCCTAAACGAGAACATACCAAACTCAATGCCCACTCTACTCTCTATATTCTTAGGTTATGGTCTCCACCAAAAAGGATATCAGTGTTATTATCCCGTCTCTCAGCGTCTCTACGTCTCGTGTCATGTTGTCTTTCTTGAGCGTCTTGTCTATTTTAATCTTCCTCCCAAGTATGCTCCTATTATCAATGACAACTTAATTCATATTGATTCTTTTCCCCTCGATGTGCCCTCTGAGGAATTTACTTCTACCATTAAAGTCCCTGATCTTCCACCTCCCTCCCAACCTTCTCAGCCTTCCTCTCTCCTATTGGTTTACTCCCGTCGTCTAGTTACACCTCCACTTGTATCTACCAGCTTTGACCCTGCTCCATCTGCTCCTGTGGCTTATGAGGCCCCTGCCCCTCCTGACCGTCGCTATCCTATCTGTACCCATACCCTGCCAATAAGACTTGGTTTTTCAAACACTTGTTTCTCTCCTTCATATCGTGCCTTTTTTACTTCTATTCATACTTATTTTGAGCCCAAATCTTATAAAGAAGTATGTACTGATCCTAATTCAGTTAATGCAATGTCTGACGAATTATCTGCTCTTCAAAAAACAGGTACTTGGGATTGTCACTCCTTGCAGGTAAAAATCTCATTGAATGCAAGTGGGTTTATAAAGTCAAAACTCACTCTGATACGATGAGTCATTTGCCCTAGTTGCTAAAATGACCATTGTTTGTACCCTCATCTCAGTTGCTGTTGTTCGTCATTGGCCTCTCTTTCAACTTGATATCAAGAATACCTTTCTCAATAGATACTTTCACGAGGAAGTTCATATGCACCCTCCTCCTGACCTTCCCCTTCCTTCGAGCATGGTATGTCATCTCCGTCGTACCCTTTATGACCTTAAGCAATTCCCATGTGCCTGGTATGACCGTATCCAGTCTACTGTTACCAAGGTTGGATTTCATTCTAGCCCCCATGATTCTACTCTTTTCATCCGACAATAGACATACATCTGGTGGTATTGTTGTTTTGCTATTATATGCGGATGACATGATCATCACTGGTTTTGATTAGGTCAATATATCTGAGGTCAAACAACATTTGTTTCAGGAAGTTAAGATAAAAGACTTTGGCTCTCTGATTCGGTATTTTCTCGGTATCGAGGTCGCTTCTTCACCTCATGGTTATCATCTATCCCAGACTAAATATGCTCATAAAATTGTTCACCGTGCCTGCCTATATGATGATAAGATTGTTGACACCCCCATTGAACTCCATGCCAAATTCTCTTCTTCTAATGGTATTCCTCTTGAAAATCTTTCTGTTTATCGAGAGCTAGTTGGGTGTCTAATCTATCTAACCGTGACTAGACCTGATATTGCCTATGTTGTTCATGTCGTCAGCTAATTCGTCTCTGCTCATTGCTCCACTCATAGAGCTTCTTTGCTCCGCATCATCCGTTATGTCTAGCATACAATTTTCCACAGTTTGTTGTTGTCCTCTACCTCCACGTTAACTCTTCAGGCCTATGCAGATGGTGACTGGGCCGGTGATGTTTCTGATCGAAAGTCTACTACTAGGTATTGCATCTTTCTTGGTGAATCACTCATTTCTTGGAGAATATCGTGCTATGGCCCATGCTATTGCTGAAATCGTCTGGCTCCGGTAGCTTCTGTCTGATTTGGGTGTCTCCTCCTATTCTCCTACCTCACTTTATTGTGACAATAAGAGCATCATCTAGATTGCCCATAATTCTATGTTTAATGGGCGTACCAAACATATTGAAATTGATTGTCACTTTGTTCTTAACACCTTCAATTGGGCACCATTAGCCTCATGTCCGTCTCTTCCTCTTTGCAGATTGCTGATTTCTTCACGAAGAGTCACACCATTGCTCACTTGCATTTTTTGTTGGATAAACTCTCATTACTCTCCGGGCTCGTATCATGAGTTTGCGAGGGGGTGTGAGAATAATATGTTATTATTGTTTGGGAATATTTTTCCATTATTAGGATCTTGTTTCCTAATTTAGTTTTATTACCATTATTAGGGTTTTCTATAACTTATATAATGTATTCATTCATTAATGTTTAAGCATTGATAATATAGCAATAATACTTTCAACTTTGCTATCAAAAACGCGCAAGGAATAGAAGGTTCTTCTTGAAGGTAGCAGTCTTGTACTTGAACTTGGCGGTTGCTAAAGTGATTGAAGCACTATAACGGCCATGGGGTTCGAAGGTCGCAGCTATGGCCATGATTGAAGAACTATAACGACCAATGGGTTTGAAGGGTGCAACCGTGGAGGTGATTGAAGAACTATAATGGCCATAGGGTTCAGAGGATGTAGCTGTGAAGGTGATTGAAGAGCTGCAACGGTAATCATGTTCAAAGGTTGCAGCCACAAAGGTTATTAAAGTACTATAACAGCCGTGGGGTATAGAGGATGCAGCCATGAAGGTGATTGAAGAGCTATAACCGTCGTAGGGTTCAAAGGTCATGCCCGTGAAAGTGGTTGGCTAAGTGACTTTCCCTTGAATTTTGAGTTTAAATCATCGTCCCATGATCGCTTAGAGGCATTCCTTTGGTGTGATTTACATTTCTCATCATCAGAAAATGCCCAGATAACCCTAAGATACACCTTGGTCAAATTGAGGTGTCTACAATTACTAATCAAACAACCATTAACAAAAAAAGGACCACCCCTAGATATAGTTGCTCAAGCATGGTAATCAAATTCATATTGTACAATGGATACCGGTTATGTCCTTTGATACTGGCACAGGCGTACTACATAATATGCACTAAAGACACTTTGACTGCAAGAAAATAAAAACATATAGAACAGTTTAATGTGTGATTACCATGATTGGGATTCCAATGTCCTGCAACACGGTCGAAGGTTTCTCAGCACATTGCAGGGGTGTACTCGACATAGAAACCAAGGTAACAGTTGATCTCTGCTTCCTAGAAATACTTCTAGTGAAATTTTTCCGTTGAGAGAATGAAGCAAGATTCTCCCATCCTTGAATGGTACTGGCAGCTGCTTTAAGAACAAATACCATAATCTGCACTGATACTTGTGATGATTAGAGCAATGAGATTAAATTTCAAAAGCAATGGTAATAGTAAGCATATACTTCTTGATCACTTATTTTCTTCATACCCTTTTCCTTGTGACTTACTGATCCAAGTTACTTTTGGGGAAAGGAAAATACAAGGGAAAACCAAATTACTTGTTCATTTTTATTTTGTTATGCGTAATGACTAATAAAAAATATGGCTTTTTTCTTTGAAAGTACCTATACATTTTGTTCTCATTTTCATAACCCTGATTTGAAAAAAAAAAAAAAAGTCTTCTTCTTTTCCTATCTTTACCCATCCTATTTCTTTCCCTCAACAAATAAAGATCCAACCAATTTTATTTTATGGAAAAGAAAATCCATTAGCTTACACAATTTAATTAAATTGTTTGTTAACTTTGCTTTGTTAATACCCAACATAGATTCTACATTGTCTTGATCATACCCAACATAGAAAATTTCCTAAAAATGGATTGTTGGATCATCATAAGCATTAATATATATATAGATGGAGAGAACTCATATCCATAAAACTCAATCCACACAACTCTAATACAAGCACTCAACACTCAACAATGTAGAGGCCACAATTGATAACTTCTCCCACAGTATCTCAACGCAAGAACGCAGCAAAACAATACACATAATCCATGTGTATGTATACATATGTATATGTATATTTATATATATATATATATATATATATATATATGTACAAGAGAGAGGGGGGGAGAAAAACTGGAAACGGGGATGCGAGTACAGATCGATGAAGAAAAGTTTGAGACAGCATTTACATTATCAATACCACTATACCAACTTATACACAGATGTATTGCAGACAACTTATATTTATAGGGAACCAGAGGAGGGTGTAGGATCGAAAGCAATAGAAGTGAATGCCCAACCAGAACACTTCGGCTTCAAATCAATATCTACGTTCAAACCCTAGCACTACATATTAGTACACAATTTAAATCCTCGCAGACACTGGTTCAAATGGGGTTTGAAAACCAGCACTTAACTTTTTGAAGATATGAAAAACAAATAAAACTACTTTATCACCAAAGCTCCTCCTGTTTCCACGTAAAATACAAACGAATTGTCCGCAACGATGGTGTGCAAAGAGAATAGAAGAAGGAATAGAGATGAAATGAGTTTGACTTCAGAGAGAGTGGTTTAAAATGAGTTCTTTTGAATAAGGGATTTGAAATGGGATTGTCAAGTGAGGGAGGGGGAATGAAAAATTGGCCGAGCTAAAAATGTTAAAATCAAACTCAGTATTAATTTTTTATTATAAATCCTGACCACTAAACTTGAATTAATTTTAGCCGCTCTTTTCAAAAATGTGTTCAGAGGAGAGAGAATGGTGAGCATCCGACCGTTAAGCCTGAATTAACCTCAATTACTATTTTCAAAATGTGTTTGAGGAGAGAGAACACATTTTAATATCTATATAACTATCGTATTGTATACATATTAACTGAATTAGAGAGACCCTAAATCTTTATAAACAAAATCTAGATTCTAATGCATAACACCTTCAGCAACACCATCAACTAATCTACCCTTTCCCATTATCAAGCAGGATCACACCTTCAGCATTATCTCACCAACCAAGAAAAATATCAAGCCACACCATTATCACATTATTTTAATATATTACGAACAACATTATCTCATTCTTTATTGAAGTTCAAAGATAACTTGGTAAATCATACTAAAAATAACACAGAAATGCAATATACCCATTAGAAAGAAGAAAACCAACTACAACAATATATATGGTAACATATCTTTAGAATAATCTTATATACTACCCGTAAATAAGGAAAAGCCTCTTTATATGTACAATGGCCAGTATGTCCAAACACTAGAGACATGCACATTCTCATTTCTCAGGCATAAGCTCAAACAACCGGCTCACCATTATCATAGTATCCGAAAACTCTCCCCAAACAAAACGCACAATTCAAGTCCACCTCATTTCATACTCCAAACCCTCATGATTTTCATTTGTTGCAATTAGAAAAAAAACAGGAAAATTTGATGACCCAGAAAATAATGCTTAGAAACAAAATGTGACAACCTAGACAAATATAGAGACAGAAGAAAATAAAAAAATCTCAAACTCGGCAATCTCAAGGTTTGGCTAAATTTCCATTTTTAAACTGGGCTAAAACATGAAAGCATTAGAAATCGAAGCAAATAACGAGGAAGCCATACCTTTTTCGTGAAGATGCATGCTTTCAGTGAAGTTTGAAGAGAAAAGGGGTGGGCTGTGAAAGAGAGGCGCTGTTTATGAAGAAGAGGATGGAGAGAGAGAGAGAGAGAGAGTTATGTTGCAATAGATGTGGGCAAGAGCGACGCGGTTTATTCCCCGACAAAGCCACGTGGGTAACGTCATAAAGTAGGTGGGACTCACAGGGTAATGATAAGGTCTTGGAATATTATATTCACCTTTATGTAGTGGAATACAGTTGGCACAGAGAAAAGTAATACTTTCCGACAAAGTAAAAGTAAACTGGGAAAGTAAACAGTGTAAAGCGAAAAGAGAGACCCATATGACATTTTGAATTGTATAAAAGGAGAAACTTCCCCCTTACGCAATCTACTATTTATATATAAATATATTATTTCAGGAACTGTTCTTCTCGGAGAGGAATATTTGCTACGGAGATATTGCCAGACTTCCTATTTAGGTATCTTGCCTTTGCCCTTCTCTTTTCCCAGGTCGTGAATTTTATTATATTGGCATACAATGTTGTATATTCCTCACTATGTTATAGGATTCAACTATGTTGTAGGATTCAACAATTAAAATTAAGGGAATATATTACTTTAATAAAGAAAAATTACAGATGTGACATATATTGATTTGATAATAATGATATTCAGATGTGACCCGTTAATAGGGGTCCTTGATTAATATAAATAGATGGAAGTTGAGAGGAGTTGTTACACAAAAATGAATCCTCCATTTGGAGACATTTTCTGTAATTTTCCTATAGATATACGCTGTGAAATTAAGAAGAAAAATATTTGCCTATCAACGAGTCACATCTGAATATCATTATGTTGTATGAGAATTGTGTGAGAACATTTATGTGAGAAAATATGTCAAATTGCTATAGAAATTTAGGGCTTTTTATATTGTTGTAGAAATTTAGGATTTTTCATATTGCTATAGAAATAGATGATCAATTCTGAATGACCCATCAACAAAAATTCCTGGAGTCGCCACTGGATATGGGCAAGCTATTAGCAAGAGAGAGAGAGAGAGAGAGAGAGAGAGAGAGAGTAGTGATGATATTGTGTGTGTAGAGAGATTTTAACGTGGGAAAGGGATGGCCTGACCGCTAAAAAATAAAGTTTAAACGATTATAAGTCTTTGCCTTATTAAGGCCTTCTTAAATGTATGGCAACATTAGTCAAGTAGAGTGGGCAAGTGGAGGAGACGGGAACAACAGGATTGTTCTAATAGTATAAGTTTTTAATACTCCTCTTCATCTCTGCTTATAAATAAAAAGCAACCATTGTCTGCAAATATATATCTGTAAGAAGAAAAAAATACATTTGTAGAGAAATATATATTTGATCCTGTAAATCAATTATATAATTGTTCCTGAAGAACAAGTTATTTTGTATCTTTATGTTTAGCATCTTTATTTATTTATTGTAAAATTTTGGGGTTTATATTATTACTTTCACAACATAAACAAATATCTCTCATTCGTTGATTTATATCGTACATAAAATCTCAACCATTGATTATGCTGATGGGGACAACTATTTATGTTAGCTTTATTGGTTAGCTTTATTATTATTATTATTATTCGGTGTGGTTGCGTATACCGTATCTTATAGTATGTTTTTGCTAGTATATAAATAAATGGTTGTGTGTCTCATTAGGGTTAACGTCTTCATTCAACCTAATACTGTCTAATTAACATTGTATCAGAACCACCGCCACCATCTCCTCCTTGAAACCCTAACCCTAGCCGCTAACCACCCAAGCCATCACCTCCAGTGCCGCCGACCACGCAAGCTACCACCTTCAGTGCCGAAACTCACCAAAACCGATCGCCGCACCTTCCCCAGCCACCACCGCACATCCAAAACCCTAGCGTCACCTCCGACAGCCTCCACTAGCCACCACTGCACATCCAAAACCCTCGTCGCACCTCCGATTGCCTCCACCAGTCACCGCCGCACATCCCAAACCCTAGCCGCACCTCCACCAGTCCTAAACCCCAGCTGCACCTCCAACTGCCTCCACCAATCACCACCACACATCCAACAGTCACCGTCGCACCTCCGCCTGCCTCTTTCACCCACCAACAGCCCTCGCCGACTCTCTTTTAGCCACCGACAGCCCCTTTTCAGCCACCAACAGCCGCTGACTCTCTTTCTATCCATCACTGTGTCATCTGTTAAATGGGCTGCCTGCCTTCATTCTGTGAAGAGGTTCTGTACTCTCCGATTTTTGGTGATGCAATGAGGGTTGGTTGTTGCTTTCTGCACTTATTCCATGTTCTGGTTCTTTGGTGTTGTGAGGAGTTGTAGTAATTTTGTTTGTTGAACAAGGATGTCATTGAGTGTAGATCGGTCTGCTACCCAGAATTCTGGGACTAATGAGTCTCTAACGGATATCAGGCGACCAGCGAGAACTGAGATGTTCTCTTCTTCTACTCGGCTTGTTGATGAGAAGCTTGATGGAGCTTAATCTTATCCTTTGCGGAGGAAGAATGTGTTGAAATCCCTGCAAGGTATGGAATTGGATTCCCATTCATTTGATGATGCTCCAGATGCGAGTTCACCTACCTACCGTACCTGAGTGCAGAATGATGCTAGCCTTTTCAGTCAGAACATGAATTCAATGAACCGCAGTGTCAAGATTTTGGTTGCCAGTGCTGATACGGTGAAAGAAATCTGGGAGGCTTTAGAAGATATTTATTCTTCCACGAATGACTTATCGCGCCTATATGATGTGATGCAAGGCTTTTTCCACTAGCAATAGGCTAGTCGTCCCCTTCAAGAGCACTTTATGCAATTTAAGATGCTCGCTGACGAGTTTGATAGGCTCCTTTCATTCACCAATTCTCGCAGTAAATTTCAGGAACAGCGGATGCAGATTCTAGTAGTGTGCTTCCTGACCAGTTTAGATCCTAAGTATGACACAGCCCATTCACAGACTCTTGCTGGGACTGACATTCCCACCTTGTCGGAGACTTTCCATCAGGTGAGTCGCTCGATGCGTCGTGACGACACTCGGCCTTCGCCTAATGCTAGTGATCTATCTGCCTTTGTCGTGTATCGAGGTAGCAGTGGAGCCCGTGGTCATGGCCGTGGTAGGGGCCGTGATGGAGGTCGGACTGGTGGAGATGGAGGGCACGAAAGGGGTGCTCGTGAGACTCGTTATTGTCACTACTGTGGTATTTTGGAACATATTCGTAGTTCGTGTTATAAGTTACATGGTAGACCGTCTCTAGTCACCAATGCTTCCATTGATTATCCGCAGGTAGACTCATATTTCTCTTTTTAGAAGCAGCTAGTTGAGATGGCACCAGCAGAATATGAGCAGTATGTTCAATCTCAGGTTGCTAGCCCTCCCGATCTTGTCGCCGCTACCTTTGCAGGTACTCTTAGTGCATGTTTGGCGACTACTTCATCTGCTTAGGTGATTAATTCAGGTGCCTCCTATTATATGGCTGGTTCCACAGGTATGTTGTCTGACTATCAGGTGAACCCTAGACATCGTGGTGTTCTTGTGGCTAATGGATCTTCCTTAACAGTTAAGGGTCGTCCTTAACCCTAACTAATGTCTTACATACTACTGGGAATCCATTTAACTTGTTATCAGTCAGTCAGCTCACTAATGATCTCAACTGTTGTGACTTTTTACCCTGATGCCTGTTTTTTTCAGGATCTTACGACAAAGAAGACTATCAGTAGAGGTCGAGTTTCTGGTGGGCTATACTTGGTGGAGGAGGTGGCTGCTAAGGCCTACTCAGTAGTCTCTTCTCCTAGTTTTGAGGCTCATTGTCGTTTAGGACACCATCTATATCTAGTTTGCATCATCTTTATCCTAGTTTTCGTTCTATTTCTCATATTGAGTGTAAGTCGTGTTGGTTAGCAAAGCACCTGCGTGTGCCTTTATTGCCTCGCGCCAATAAACGAGCTTCGGCTCCTTTTTCTTTGGTTCATTCAGACATTTGGGGGTCGTGTCCAGTCGAGTCTGTTTTCGGATTTCGTTATTATATTATATTTGTAGATGATTTATTCTTGTGTGACCTTTTTATATCTTATGCAACATAAATCTGAAGTAGCTTCTATTTTTTCCTCATTTTGTATAGAAGTGCAAACCCAATTTCAAGCACGGGTTAAATATTTGCGCAATGACAATGGTGGTGAGTATCTCTCCACCTAGATGAAGAGTTTTATGTCTGCTCATGGTATTATTCATCAGACTTCTTACCTAGTTACCCCACAGCAGAATGGTGTAACTGAGCGCAAGAACCACCATATTATGGAGACGGCTCATGCTCTTTTGTTTCAAATGCAAGTGCCTAAGAAGTTTTGAGGGCCTGCCATGTTAACTGCTTGTTACCTAATCAACCGCCTCCCCTCTCAAGTCCTTGGTGACAAAATTCCGATGAAGGTTCTCTCTCCCGCACAGAGCCTTTTCTCCCTACCCTTGAGGGTTTTGGGGTGCTTGTGTTGTGTCCATGACACCCATCCCCAACGGACGAAATTAGATGCTCGTGCTATCAAGTGCATTTTCCTTGGTTATTATAAGACTCTGAAGGAGTACCACTGTTTTTGTCCCTCACTAAATAAGTTCCTTGTCTCCCGGGATGTCGTGTTTGTGGAGTCTACTCCGTTCTTTTCTGCGTTCGCTTTGGTTGTGTCAGGGATTGAGCGATCTAATCCTAAAACTCCTGATTTCTTAGTGTCTTGCTGGCCTTTGTCTTCTCCTACAAGTATTTCTACTATTGAGGGGTCTTCCCCACCTTCTCCATCAACTTCCTCAGCTTCATTAGAACTCTCCTCTGCTGAGCCAGTCTCCTCGTCCGAGGATTCTCTTCCCACAGTTAGTGCTTCTTCTCCTGCTAGTGATGCTCCTATTGCTACTCGAAAATCTTATCGTACTTGCAAGGATCACCCACTTTATACTACCTCCTACAAGGGCCTTTCAGCCTCCATGCAGGCTTATATAGCCACTCTGGATCAGGCTGTTATTCCCCGTACTGTTCCTAAGGCATTAGCTTACTCTGGCTGGCGAGGTGTTATGATGGAGGAGATGCAGGCTCTTGAGTCCACCTTTACCTGGTCTCTTGTTTCTCTTTCGGGCGGGAAGCAGGCTATTGGATGTAAATGGGTCTTTACGGTCAAAGTTAACCGTGATGGTTCTTTTGCCCGCTTGAGAGCCTGTCTTGTTGCAAAGAAGTATGTTCAGACGTATGGGGTTGATTATTTTGAGACCTTCTCCCCGGTTGCCAAGATGGCATCTGTTCGTCTTTTTATGTCTCTGGTTGCTACTCGCCATTGGCCTTTGTATTAGCTTGATGTGAAGAATGCATTTCTTCACGGCGATTTGCAAGAGAAAGTCTATATGGAACAATCGCCTGGTTTTGTTGCTCAGAGCAGATCCTAGCTAGTTTGTCGCCTGCATCAATCCCTTTATGGCTTGAAGCAGTCTCCACGAGCGTGGTTTGGTCGATTTAGTATGGTAATGCATCAATTTGGTCTTTTACAGTCCGAAAAAGACCACACTGTATTCTATAGGCACTTCTCTGCTGGATGTATTCTATTGATCGTTTACATTGATAATATTGTTATCACAGATGATGAAGCAGTATGTATTTCTGAGTTGAAGCAATTTTTGAAATCTCAATTTCAAACTAAAAACTTGGGAGAATTAAAATACTTCCTTGGGGTTGAGGTTGCACGAGGCAAGAAGAGTATCTTTATTTTCCAAAGAAAGTATGTACTGGATATTCTAGCTGATGCAGGGCTCCTGCAAGCAAAGGGAGTTGAATCACCTATGAACTCGAGTGTCAAACTTCTCCCTAATGAGGGTAATGCGTTTCCTCATCCTGACCGATATCGGAAAATGGTTGGGAAGTTGAACTATTTGACAACAATGACAAGACCGGGCATAGCCTATCATGTGAGTATGGTGAGCCAGTTCCTGGCTGCGCCTCAGGTTTCACATTAGAACACCGTTGTCCGAATTCTACGATACCTTCACAATAATCCGAGCAAGGGGATAAATTTCAGTGATCATGGCCACTTTATGATGGAAGGGTACTCTAATGCTGACTAGGCGGAAAGTCCTATTGATCGGGCGTCAACTTCCGAATTCTATATATTTATTGGTGGCAATCTTATCTCTTTGAAGAGCAAGAAACAAGACATGGTCTCTAGATCGAGTGCAGAAGCTGAATATCAAATCATGGCCATGGCGACGTCTGAGATTTTATGGCTCCGTCAGTTGCTTAGTGAGTTGAGTGATCCTTGCCATGGCTCAACAAAGTTGTGGTGTGACAATAAATTGTGGTGTATATTGCCACAAATTCAGTGTTTCACGAGCGCACGAAACACATCGAGGTAGACTGTCATTTCATTCAACGTGAGTATCAGAACGATGTAATCGCATTCGAATCAGTTCGTACTCGAGAGCAATTGGCGGATATTTTCACTATGTCTATTCTAGGTCCTCAGGTTCGATACATATGTGACAAACTGGGCATGTTAGATATATATGCTCCAACTTGAGGGGGTGTTAGCTTTATTGGTTAGCTTTATTATTATTATTGTTATCCGATGTGGTTGGGTATACCGTATCTTGTTGTATGTTCTCGCTAGTATATAAATAAATGGTTGCGTGCCTCATTAAGGTTAGCACCTTCATTCAACCTAATACTGTCTAATTAACAATTTCATCACAGCCTTCTCCCTTGTAATATAGATTTTGCAATAAAAAATATACTTCATGTAAAATTATTTTGAAAAAAGAAGCATTTTTTTGCTATTTGGTTGATACTTACAAAACATTCTATAGAACAAAATAAAATAGTAAAATTTTCTGACCAAAATATGCTAGTATTTTAATACACCAATCTCACAATTTCCATCACTACAACCACCATTTCCGCCACTGCCACCACTATCCCAACCACCATGAAGGTTATTTATAAAACAGCATGTTGACCATGAATTTGGTGATAAATTAACTATATTGTTTCTTCTATAAATAATTAGTGATATTGTTTTTGTTTTGACGAAACCACACCAAAAATAAACTTAAAACGCAATAAACATGTTATTAAGGTTTCATAAGTTTATTTTTTTAGCAAATAGAAATCTATTTTTCGAAGGTCTCGTAAAATCATGGATAACTTCAAATTAAGCTTCAATGGAAGACAACTTAATTGAAAAAGAGTTTTTGGGACAAGTATCACTAGCTTGAAAATGAATTTAACTTTTGCCCTGCTTGGGCTAAAAATGAAGAATTTGGCTTAATTTTGTCTTTTCTAGACTTTCTTCCTTTTTTTGTAAAACAAATAGGAAGAAAGTCCAGAAAAGTAAAAACAATTGACCAAATTATAAAAAATGTTTACTAAAGACAAAATAAGCAGATATATATTTAGCTTATAAGGCTAATTTTGACTTATTTTTGCCTTTTCAAAACTTTTTTCATCTATTGGTCAAAAACAAAATTTACTTTTCTGATTGGTTTAGATGAGAGGAATCGAAAATGTAAAAATTTATGGCCAAAAGATAAAATAAGTTCACTAAAGCCGAAAATAAGCAAATAAGTCCTTATCCCAAAAGGAATAAAATTTCCACTCTTTTTAACTTCAGAATCTCCATCAAACTTTAAATCAATGTTTAGAAAAATGGATATTGAAACAAACTGGAAAAGGGACCGAGTCAACGAGTTGATTGAAATCAAACCGTGGCATCATAATTACAGCACAAAAGTATTTAAAATTATAGATAAATAAAAACATAGGTATTAAACTAGAAGAGAAGTTAGCTACGAACGCTAAATAATTTTTTTATATTTCTTCTGTTGTGCTCAACATATAAATGGCTTGATATGCTCTTAAAACCCTTGAAAATTCAAATAATGGTCAAAAGAAAAATCTAATGATTATGCATGGAAGCAGGAAATAATAATTCAAAATAAAATTAGAAGAATCAAAAAATACAGCATCTGCATTTAAATCAAGTCTTCGATTGGGATATGTCATAGCATGCGAGCAGATTTAATTCATTAGGCGAATCAGTTTCCCATAGAACATTAACATGCAATATGATTAACCTAAAGATAGGATCCAACAACATATTAGGTTCGTTACCAAAGAAATTCGCATCCTCATATATAGCATTACCGATAGGAACCAACATGAGGAATTCCATCCTCTTGTTTGTTTAACCTAAAAAAGAAGTAACTTAATCTCGGACAAATAATGTCGGGTCGAATTCCTAATCCCATTAATCTCGAATTTGAATCCCTCATGGGGATTAATAATCCAATCTAGAAAAAACGAACGCTGGTTTATTAATTGGATGAGACAAAATCTGAAATTGTGGGTCCCACATTTTTTCACTCTAATCTAACCACTTCATCTCTCATACCTAGAGGTATGTGTGGGTCAGCGGGGGCAATTTAAGGAAAAATTCATCAATCAAACCACCCTTAATTATTGAAAACTTTTTAACCCCATGTCGAACCACAACTCTCTGAAAACGGTAGATTGATTATTTTGATGGTTTCGCCATAGAGCATTGAACAGATTAGCAATTTCAAAAATAAAAAATATATATTTATTAGGATTGGATTTTTAGGTGCCACCAATCCCATGAAAACTAGTGAAAGATGCCAAATCTATTCCTGTGGCAGTAGGTATGGTGGTCTAATGTGACAATGAGATGCCTCCTTCCTTTGTGTATCATAATGGAAAGTCGGAGTCTGTTTTATGTAATGAATCTTAAAGGTGTGCGAGAATCGGCACAGAGTGGTTTGGGAAAATCTATTCTTCGAACCACCCATAGTGGTTTGGAAAACTTTCAATGCACCAATGAACCACTCTCACTAAAACCAACAAATTAGGTCCGAATTGGTCATGTTCAGGGGGGACCGGTGAATTTCAGTTATTTTTTGCTCAACCCTACTGACAACAAACACGGCCGGATGCAGAAGGTGAGAATGGTGGATAGATAGCGTACAAGGGTTAAAACCCTAACTCACGGCCTTCGCCTTAAAACTCAACTCTTCATTAATTCAACTCTGATTAATACATCAAATGAGCCTCTTATTTATAAGCCTAAAACCCTAATCTAAAAAGGAAATTAAAATCCTATAAAAATAAAATCTTAAAATAATTTAGAATCCTAAACGAAAAGAAAATAAGAATAAAGCCTTATTTAAAAATTAACTAGAATCTTAAACTAAATAAAATCCTAAATAAAATAAAATAATAAATAATTAAAATAAAATTGAAGATGATCCGTCGTATTCCGTATCACGGCCTAAAAGCAACCAATTCAAGCTTTAAAAAGGGAAATCTCACATCAAAGAAAATAACCCAAAAAAAAATCATTTAAATGGGATGTTATTGAAAATTCCAACTAAGGAGAACGGTAGAAAAAATCATTTTTAAGACATTCAGTCATTTTTCCTTCCCTTCCTTTTTTCCTCCCTCTACAAGTTGCGCCCATTGCCACCGTTGGTCATCACCAGTAGTGCTATCTACCAACACCCCCACCAGTGCCCCTACCACCACCCCAAATTTTCACACTCCTTGCCGCCATCACTGCCACACCCAATCCTCTCCTTCTTTCCTCCAACCTCTAGGTTCCCCCGCCCTCCTTTTGTCGTTCCGTGCCCTCACTTGTTGCTTCTTGTCATACCCTTAAATCTATGCCCGATGACACAAGAGAGTGTGAAAGTTAACTCCAAGGTACAGTGATCATTGACCCACAATGACATCATCCATCAAAAATAATTAACGACTCATCACGGTCAACAAGGAAAACCCAAATCTCAAACTTAAAAGTCACGACAAATGAGATTTATCACGCCCGGATTTTGAAGAACCAATACCATGAGGTTCAAGAAGTGAAAGTTCAGGTACAAAGCCTCCAGTCTAAGGAGTTCCATGAAAAGGTTTAATGGTGATCAAAGGTTGGGTTACCATCGAAATTAGGTCAAATTTGGTCAAAGAAAATCAACAAGAATCGAGCACTCACTATTTTTGTCATCTCTCTCTACATTTGGAATTTATACATGAGGCCAAAATCATTGAAACATATACTTGTAGGCATTCAATTTAGACACATATTTAATCCCATTGAGACTTTGTATGAGGGAGTTTGGGATAATGCAAGTGAAACTTGAAAAGGTAGAGAATATGAGCATGTATAGGCTCTAATTAAGAAAATGGCAAATTTGGAAACAAAAATGAGATTTTCGTGTGAGTTGTGCTTTAGACTTGACCTGGTGAGGTTAAGTGCTCAGTGTTGTGAATTAATTTTTGGATATTCTAGTTTGTGCCACATGAGAAGCATTAAGGTATGAGTTGTCTGTCGATGAAAGGCCATAAACAGTAAGTTGGGTACAAGTTGCCCGTCAATGAAAGACGGTAAATTCGCACGAGATATAAGAGCGGCTCATGTCCTTGGGTTATTCTCCGTTAACGAAGCACATGCTATGGAACTTGTGTTATGCAAAGTTGCCACCTGTGTGTGTTACAAAACCAGATTAATGGATATGGAAATCGAAACAAAAATGGAATGAAAAGTGAAATGAACATATAATAGAAATGGAAATGGAAATTTAAAGGGAAATGAAATGAAAACGGAAATGGATTTCGAAAAATGGAATTATATCTCAAACTTGGATGACAGAGTGCATGGGATAGTGCATGGTGTAAAATTTGGTTCTCAAAGTGAAGTATACTTTTGAAATTTTCTACATAGGCATTGCACCTAGTGTAGCTATATATTGGTATGCATGCATATCACATCATATTGCCTATTAGCAGAGTTTTCATACAGGGTTGTCATGCACATTCCTAACAATTTCAAGGGCATATGTGGAGCCGCAAGCACGGTGAGGCCAGGAGTACACTTTTAGGAGTTTAGTTTGTTTGATTATTGAGGGCCGAGGGATGAGGGCCGCCTTTCTATTACATTACCTGTTATAAGGCCATAAGGCCAAAATGATTTTCTTTAGGACATATTGTGGTAGGAAAACATTGGAGAACTTGAAGTTTTAATTTTGTTGATATCATGCCAGAGTCATACATTAACATTTGCATCATGTGTGAGGTTATGCTTGAATGAATATTATGTTGTTACCAAAAAAATAGTGGATATATTATGAGAAGTTTGGTGGAGGATTTGGGCCCCTTTAGATAGATGTACATTGCCTCTAGGTTAAAGGTTGTTGGGTGTTATTGTTTGTTGATTGGTTGTTGGTTGAGTAAGAGGAAATTTCCAAGAATTCTTTTCTCATTTCCATGACCAGCACTTATGCGATTACCATCTAGTGTGAAGTGCTCGAAAGGCCACTTTTCAATAGCAAGTACTCGTTGGATGTCCTTAAGCAAGCGCCAAAATTCTACTGTAACAACTTTTCTGTGCTAACTTCAAACGAGGATAACACTATCATACATAGTTAAAATGGGGTCAACTTTGTGTCTAAATTAAAACCCTCTAAGTCTACTTTCAAAAGGTTTTGATCTCACAAAAAATCCAAATATAGAGAGATTTATGACTAAAATAGTAAGAATATATTAGATTTCTATAGACTTTCTTTGCCCACTTTTGGCCTAATTTTATTCAGAACCCAATTTTTCATATTCATTGAGCCTTTATCAAATTTCTTAGACTTTGAGTGTTGAGCCATTGTTGGCTAATTATCATTGAACCCATGGGATTGTTTGTATTCTCTCACATGCACTCGAGTCGCGAATTTTGGGATATGACAACTTGGCGTCAAAGATAGGTTTGAATATCTTATGACCTTAAGGATTGACCATCCTATTGCATGATTGCAGTCGGTTTCGTGTGATCAACATTGTAGTGTGAGTGAAATTAACATGTTGTGTTTAGATGGCTTTACTTGCTTGGATAATAGGTGATAACATGTCACATTCCTACATGCTTATGTGTAACATGGTAGTTAATACGTGTTTACACGAGTATAGAGTTGAATCTTGGGGATTTTATGTTGTAGCCTATGGGTGTCTAGATGACTAACTAAAAAAACTGATTGAAAACGCGATTAATCAACGTTGGCTTGCTTTCTTAGTATAAATTGTTTATGTGCCTTATTTTAGGTGTGTCCCGTGATTAGGGTTGTGCGCGTCTTGTGTTAGGCATTGGTTAGTTTCCCTAATGTGTGCCTTCGATGGTATGGTTTAATCTCTATGTGGTTTGGAATGCGAGTATTAATTGGTCATTGTCGAGTATTTTCTTTTAGTATAATGTCCTATTGACGAGATTCAAGTTGCTAGTTACTTTGCAGTGTGAGTATGATGGGGTGTCTATGGCCCCGCTGGAGTTGTCATTGGGGCTCAATTTAAGAAAGCATAGTGTGTTATTCCTGTTGGATTTTTTACTGCATATAACTTTGGGTGGATTGAGGACTATGCACGTCTTGAGTCGTGTTATATCTTGAGCTGTATACCTAGGATGGGGTACAAATGGAAGCATAGTGGATGGGAGTGTATTAATCATCTCATTGGACAGATTGATATATAGACCGATCAATATTTTTAGTTATCCGCTATTGGCTTCATGACTTTTGGGATGTATCCATTGGTAGCCCATTTGGTACTTTACCACTTTTGGTATGTTGTTGGGTAATTGTTGTGATATCTATTTTGGTGGCGTCTTAGGTTACCCACCTTATTGGAGTTTGGTATCTGAGCTACGGTTTAGTGGTTTCAAAGTAGTATTTAGTGGGTTGTTCGAGAGAGTTGGACTTCGTAGTGCCTGATGTCAACTATAGTGATGGTTTAGGTGTGTGCCAGTTGTAGCTTCTTTAAGTGCCTTTATGGGAGGAATCAGCAGTTGTTAATGTTACCACATGGACACATGAGGAGAGTTTTCTTGGAAAGGACAAAGTTACATGCTTTTGGAGGGAGTTAGTTTACTACAATGTTTTAGTAGATTTGATGGCCAGGGTCACTTTAGTTGACCAGTAGGAACCATCTAGTTCCCAGTATGTTTGTCATCCCTAACTTTTGAGCAATACAGATGTCGTTGATGTTTATCTAGTTGCATAGTAGTGGCTGCCTTTGGGGAGACCCACATAAAGCTTAGTATTTGTTTGCTCAAAGTATTTTGTGTTCTTTTTCTTTATGCTACCTAAGCAATGAGCTCCAAGCTCAATAGTAACCCTTGTTGGTCTACAGTCAACTTACTGGGGTTAATATAATCTTGTGAAAATTTGAGCTTGATGTGTCAAGGGTGCTTCTTGTTTGTCCTTTCGTGTTCACCTTGGTTGCAAACTAAGAGCCTTGTCATGGACATTGCTTTTGAATGGTAAAACAATTTGTGTTGAGTGTACTCTAATGGGAGTTGAGATTGTGAACTCAAAGTGACAAGTTGTGTTATGTGCACTCGAGTTCAAAGCCATCTTCAAGATAGATGAGTAATGGTTGTTAACCCGAGTTTTGGACCAGTTTCTTTAGAGTTGGTAAGTTAATGGTGTTGTTGTGTGGATTTTTAAGTACGAGTTTGCGTTGCCATTGGGGTTTTAAATCATAGTATTGGTGCTGGTATTGGTGCTATGATTATGTATCGGCTAATATAAGACAGTATCAGTCGACATATTGATAAATATCACTATTCGAAGGCCCAAAATTCCAATACATATCAGCCAAACGATACGTAACAGTCGATGTTTATAACCTTGATTTTTCATGTGAAAAGTGTGTTTGCAACAACAAGTCAACGCTTGTTTGGCTAGAGTGAGATTTCGTAGCACTTTTTCAGAGTAGGCTTGAATTTGAAACACCTTTGAATCTGATATACCTTTAATACTTGTTGAGGACGAGGTTATTATACCAGATTCCTTGGTTGTGCCATGCACTTTTGTAGACCCTTGGTGTTTATCCTATGGGTTTCAATAGGCGTGGAACCGGTTGGTCGTGTCAAGGTTGGTGTTTGGGCTTACTGGGCCTTTTGAGGAGGTGTAAGGCGTGTTTGTTAGTAGTTTTTTTGGTGTCTATGGGAGTGCCATCCAAACGCTAGTTATCAGTAGGTCGGATTTGGAAACCTATGGTTTTATGGTTTGGCGAAACCCGTATCCAATTTTCATTGTGGGAATGTAAGGATAATTTTTGTTTAACAATGTTGTGATGCCCTTGTGTTTGGAGGTCATATCCATTGAAAGTGATGTTTAAAAGCCTATTCTTGGAGATGCTTGAAATATGTTGGTTATTGTATTTTTAACGGTGAGACCGATGAGTGGTTGGGTTGTGAGGAAGGTGTGGATACCTTGAAGTGATTGTGTGTTAGTTCCATGAGGGAAATGCTCTAGCATACGGACTATGTTGGTGGGTTAAGGTGTTCAGCCTTGTGTGGTGTTGGCTAAGGTTTGTTAGCCTTTCTCCTTCAGGCAAGTTTGCTTCAGCTTGGGTTGAGTTTTTGTCCACTAAACTTCTTGACTCAAGTGGTGGTCAGAGGTTGTGAGAGTGAAGTTAGTCTCTTATTGACCACCCAAGCGTTGAGCTCGAGTGTACCTAGTTTTGTTCAGTTTGCTTAAGTAGTACTTTTGCACTATAATGGTTCCATAGCTTTTCAACGACAAGTTCTTTGATCGTGTCTCTTATGCATGAGCGGTGTTGTTTTCGTTCTAAGGATCGAATCTCTATGCGATCTTTGTTCAGTTCGAACCATGATTTCCACACTCGACTCTCGAGCATGATTTTTTCGCTCTGGTGGTTTGCCTGTTGTTAGGTTGGAATTTATTGTTGTTACAAAGTGAACCTTTTGTTGATATTCTTTGTTAGGGTCCTACACATTGGACTGTATTAGTTGTTAAATCGCAAAGTTAAGTAGGATGAGAGTTCTTGTTGGAAATCTTTTCTTTTATTTTGCCTGATACGCATGTATGAATAGAGATCATTGTTGATCCCCTTATGGTTTGAGTAAGTTTTATTCCTTGTAGAAGTCGTAGACTTACTAAGTTAATCCTTGGTTAGATAGACGTTTGAGAATCAACTGTTTCGTTGTTGGATGCTTGGGATTAAGTTGTCCTTGACGTTGCACTGTAGATACGGTATGTCTAAGACATTAGTTTCTCATTTGGTGCGGAGATTGCACAGTTCATGATGATATATACGTTAAAGGCCTCTTTGTTTGGAGCATATAAAGGAGGATATAACCCTTTAACCGAATATGAAAAACATATGGGCCCAAGTGTGCATTTTTGTTATCCTCCACGTTTTTGTATATCCTGTGTTTGTTTTTCCATTAGCTCTGAATATACAAGCCTTCCAGATATTATATCATTCAAAAGTGTATGATATGTAATACCACCTCCCCCATGGTGTTACACATCCTTCGCCATTGGATGTACTTTCATTTTTAATCCAAGGACCAAGATTAATTCCCCTTCTCTTATCCAATATTATATCCTATCATAAACAAACATTGTATATATGGGTGAGTCGTGTGACCCGACGCTCATTTCAGTCTCTCTCTCTCTCTCTCTCTCTCTCTCTCTCTCAACTATGTATCCATCGAAATCACCGATTGTCATCTTTGTCTTCGGCTATTGTTGTCTTCGTCATTTTTGCCCAAACCTGATAGAGGGAGAGAGAGAGAGAGAGGGATTTGAAGAGTACCTGGAAGCGATTAGGGGAGTGTTCGTGACTGATCTCTTACTGTAAAACCTTGAGAAGATCCAAATCTTGACTGAAACCACTAGCCCCATGTTCGCCCGAATCCACCCTCTTCAGCCCCGAATGGCGGACTGAAATCCCTACAGCCACCCTCGCCGATTGTTGGCTGACCCATCACGGCGAAAGGCTACCACCGCAATGACCGTGGTGACCTGGTACTCTCTCTCTCTCTCTCTCTCACACACACACACACACACACGCCTCTCGCACGTCGCCTCTCGCTCTCTCACTTCACTCCTTCTCTGACATCGGTGGTTGTTTATTCAAGTGAGGCGATTGAACTGTTAAGTTCTGAGATCTGATAGCGTTGATTGGGGATGGAGGAGGATAAAGATAGTGGATTTGTTGGGAGGAATTTGGGAAAAGGAAAGAGAAAATAAAAGAGAAGTGAGATCTGTCAAATTTATCAGAGAAAATTGTTGTTGTTGAAGAAGAAATTGAGGAAGAAGAAGATAAGATATTGGTGAACCAGGGAGGAGAAGAGTTAGAAGAAGGGTTGAAGGCGAGAAAAGCAGTGAAAGCAACTATAGCAAACATGAAGGCAAAAGCCAAAGCCTTGGTTCTTTTGGTCCTGAGGAGAGAGAAGAGGCTTTTGAGTTCTGCCATTGATGGATGCTTGCTTGGTTGCATCCGCCATGTCCATGTGGGTTTCGTTTTGTGGTTTCTGTAATTTTGTTAAAAAACCAGAATTGGAAGAGAGGAGAAAGTGATGTGGTTTCTGCAATTTTTCTTTTTCTGTTGAATATTTTCTTTTACTGTCTTTGATTGTTTTTATCTTTATGGTTTACATGAATATGCTTGGCTTGGGTTCCATTTTATTTTCTCTGATTTTCTCTTTTGCCATTGATTTTTTTTTCCTTTTACGCTGACTTTAGTTGTTCTCTCTTTCACATGGATATGCTTATCCTAGGTCTGATTTGTGTGGATTTGCTTTTTCTTTTGTAATATGCTTATCCTGGGTCTGATTTGTGTGTAGATATACTCTTTCTTTCGTAACTTAGAATTCATATGAAATATTGTGGTTGTTTGTCTTAAGACTATAGTTTCTTTTCTAAATGCCCAATTAGTTTTTTTTTCTTATAGGTGGTTGTAGAATTTTTAATTGGCTCATAATAACAATATTTTTCAAAAAGAAAAATAAGAGAGAAATAGAGAACAAAGTTCATGCTGGATTAACTCCCAAATCTACCCTTGACCAGTGCCTAATAGTTTGGTGATGTTTGGCTTATCAGAGAATTTAAAGTACAAAAATTTAAGAAAATGTGTAATTATTGCAAATTCATTTTATGTTTATTTTGATGATCATGTTGTTCATATTATGGAACTCATAAAGAAGATTATTTGTAAAAAAAAAAATTAGATTGATCGAGTACGAGCCTATGTTTGGACTAGCTTTTTTATAGGCTTTTTGGCTTTTTTGTAAAAAATAAATGTAAAAACATGTAAAAAAAGTCAAGAAAACCACATTAAACCAAACCAGTTGGCTTTTTTTGGCTTTTAAGCCAAAAAGCTCTTAAAAAAAGCTAGCCCAAACACAGGCTGAATAACTAAACTAATTGAACATATTTATTATAAATACAATAAACGATCTATGCTTAAAATTGTACATACCATTAAAATAAATGTTATAAAACACTACATCTATAGATATTGGATCAATCTAATTTTATACATAGATAACCTTCTCAATATTCTCTATAAGTGAACTAATTCATATCATCGAGATGAGTTTATGATGATTCCATAAAAATTAAATTTGTTTCTTCATTTTGTTCATTCGTCCGGAATTTTGTCTATTAAAATGTGTGATTGTCTATTAAATTTTATTCCTTCATTCTCCCCCTAATTGCTTTCTATTGTTTCTTTTCGCTGCTTTAGGAAAATTATTAAAATGCACGCGCAATGTAAAAAAAAATGGTGAAAGTGCCTTTAGGCACGGGTCAATTCCTAGTTGTATATAAGGCCCCATAGTATTATATGTCCACCTCTTCTCCTAAGTAATATGTATCCCATTCTATATTCCACAGTATTATATATCACGTTACCCTTTTATATCCTCTCATTTTATATTCGAATAAACAAACAGACCCTAGGTGGTGTAACCCATCAATCAATTGAATGGACTTGCATGAAGCCTCATAGGTGGGTCAAACTTGACGCATGTGATTCTTACTGAGTTTTTCCATGAGTAGGCAGTGTGCGTGTTTCAAGTGTGGATTCGACATGAGAATTTACTTATCGAATAGGGACAGTCTTCAGGGTTTTCGATGCAGTAAAACGTGTCAGCTAGAAAATCACTAATACCAAAATCCACAAGCCTGCTTGGATTTAGAGATACTCACCCTAAAACAAACACAAATAAGAGAAACTCTTTCAAATTCTTATTAATCTATCAACAATTGTCCCCCTCCACACCCATCAGCGAGGGAGCGCCACCGATGACTCCTTATTTGGAGTCCATCCTGATCAGGCTTCTGCAAATCTCGAGCTTCTCTCTTGTCATGGCCTTTGTCATCATATCTGTTGGATTCTTATCAATGTGAATCTTCACCAATTCTAACAGCTGCTTCTCAATTGCTTCACATATCTAGTGATAGCGAATGTCAATGTGCTTTGTACGGGAATGGTACATTGAATTCTTACTCAGATCAATTGCACTTTGACTTACCTTAAACTCCTGTTTTGGACCCAATTTTTGAAGAAATCGTTATAACCACAATATCTATTTCCCAGCATTAGCAGAAGCTACAAACCTGGCCTCAATTGATCAATTCCCCTCCTTTAAAGATATAGATCCCCCTTTCCTAAGCACTCTTCTTGGGGAGTAGGAAGTGTCTGCAAGCCTAGTCCTTTGAGCTCAACTGGACAAAGCAATACACTTTTGCAGCTTGGATTGCCATGATACAACTCCCCCTGCGAAAGTAAATAGAAACACAGATGTTGAATGTCGACCATAACTCTACAATCCGTACAGGATCCTGTTGATAATCGACACTGAAATCCAACCAATTGGATTTGCAAGCAGCAATCTTTGACAAAATGGCGCAAAGATTTGGCAACAAATCTTAACGAAGCATTCGGCGCCGAGATATGAAAAATTGAGAAGCATATGGAAAATTGAGAAGCATGCATATGAATAGGAATTTTTCTCCTATAAATAGATTACATTCTTATCAGTGTAAATTAGAAGAAGAAAAAGGTAGAGAGATTCAGAGATATTGAGAGAAAAGAGAGTTGAACTAAGAAAGTGAGAGCACCTCCATTGCTGTATTTTTTTGTTCACAGTGAAATTGCTTTCTCTCTCCGTGGACGTAAGATATATATCTAAACCACATAAATATTGTCTCTCTTATTGCTTAAGAGTGTTTGATGTGCTAGATCGATCCTAATAAGTGGTATCAGAGTCTCGTTAGAAGTTTCTAAGCTCTTTGCCCCGATCTACCCAGAAATAATTTTGTACAAATTTATTTTTGAGCATATCAGTGTGTAGATCTCGTCAAGATGATTCCAACAATAAATATGCGTCAAAAACAGAGTTAAAATGAGCACTCTAGCTCTGTTTAAAGCATTCTGTGCATTGCTGTAAGCCAAGCGCGCCCTTCGTTTGCATTTTCAATGAGGAATACGAGCCGACCCGAGGAACCAACCCGAGCCGAGCCACAAGCTGAGCCGCAAGTCGAGTTGAGCCAAGCTAGTGAGCCGAGTCAACCCACTAGTTGACTCACTAGTTGACCGAGTTAGCTCTTCTTCATCAACAGATAGTACCACCACGTCAAATACAGTTGCTAATGTGCTTTTGTCATCTACCTTCAACTAGTTATTGTCTTAACATGACTCTATCTTCTTAGATCAACAATACCTTTTGATATGACCCTTTTGGCCACATCCATAACATCTGATTCTATATCTCGATTGGTCTCTAGACTTGTTACGATCTTAAGACCTTCTAAAGCCTTTACTTCTACCTTTGTTCCTACCTCTGCTTCTTCCTCAGCTCCTTCCTTTGTTCTCGGTAACAAGGGCATACGTCTGATTTGTGCGTGTTCTTCTGTCTCGACTTCTCGTTGAACAAGGCATCCTTGACCATGTTCATGATCAACTTTCCCTTCGATGCAGAGTTGCTGAGAAAGACCACCAATGTCTCCCATCTGTCTGGTAAGGAATTGAGCAGCAGTAGAGCATACATCTCGTCGTCTAGCTTCATCTCGACGGCCTCTAGCTGATTTATTAGGCTTTGGAACTCGCTAGTATGCTCAACAGTGGAACTTTCAGTCCTGAGCTTCAAATTTACAAGCCTTCTCATCAACAAGGCTTTATTTCAAGTGGTCTTGGATTGTACATGGCCTCTAATTTTGTCCAGAGACTATAGGTGCTTATCTCTTGAGCAACATGATGAAAAACACTGTGGTCTTTCCATTTTCCTGATCAGACCGATAGTTTTTGGGTTCATCCTTGTCCAAGCTGCCTCTTGTCTTTTCAATAGGCTTAGCCCCTTCATTCTTGAGTGGCTTATATAAATCCTTACAATAAAGAATATCCTTCATCCGTGGTTTTCAGATCGCAAAGTTGGAAGCTGTTAATTTGATCATGGCCCCTGGTGCTGAATCTTCCATCTCTACTAAGTGGTTTCAAAATTCAAATAGAATTTTCCGAGATGAATTTAGCAAAACGAATACTGCTGTTAGATCCAGAACAGCCGAAAACCTTAAGAATAAGCTTTCCCAAAAAATTACCAAATGTCAACTCTAGTCAACGGTCAACATTCAACGATCAATGACGAGTTAACTCGATCAACCAGCGAGTCAACTCGGTAGCTAGCTCGGCCCGGCTTCCTCACTGAAAAGGCAGACGAAGGGCACATTTGGTAGGCTTCAATTCACGAAATGCTTTAAACGGATCAAGGGGGCTCATTTTAACTCTGTTTTTGGCATAAATATGTCGTTGGAATCATCTCGACGAGATCTACACACTGGTATGCTCAGAAAAATTAGACGAAATTCTTTTCTGGGAAGATCGGGGCAAAGAGCTTCAAAACCTCCAATGAGCCTTTGATACCACTTATTATGATTGATTTAGCGACTCAAGCAATAAAAGACAATATTTATGTGGTTTGGATACATATATATCCTACGTCCACGAAGAGAGAACAATTTCACTATAAAATACAACAATGAAGGACTCTCTCTCTCTCTCTCCTCTCTTTGCTCTCAATATCTCTCAATCTCTCTGCCTTTTTCTTCTTGTAATCTACACTGATAAGAATATAATCTATTTATAGGAAAAAAATTTCTATTTATATGCATTTTCTCAATTTTCCAAATCTCGGTGCCAAGTGCTTCGTCAAGATTTGCTGCCAGATCTTTGCGCCGCCGTTTTATCAAAGATCATTGCTTACAAATCCAATTGATTGGATTTGGGTGTGGAACATCAACACCGTTTTGTCAAAGATTACTACTTACAAATCCAATTGATTGGATTTGGATGTGGACTATCAACAGTATTAATCAAAAGGTTCAGCCTAAGCCCAAGACCGCCTCTCTCAAGAACCAGGCTCGATCGATCGAGTATATGCTCCGGAAGGGTTCATGTGTGCACTCTCTCTAAACCTCAATCAGTCAGTATCCATCAATTGAGTTTTCTTTACAAACCCAACATAAAAATGGAGAGTTTGAGAAGTAATGTGCACAAGAAATTTGGAATTTAGCATCAATATGAGCCACATAATTTCCTTATCATTCTCATAGCAAGGATTAACGTGCACAAAAAAATTGGAATCTAGCATCAATACGAGGGAAATAATTATCTTTACCTTATGCGAGAGGAGGAAAGGCCGTTGTGGCAGCGGAGGTTATCGAAGAGTGGTGCTAGCAATATGTTGGGGCTGCAATGGAGAGAGCGAGAATGACAGAGGGCTGGCTGGCGGTGGCTTGGAACGCAACGAACACCGGCAGTGTGCGGCAATTGTGAGCAACGGTGAGCGGGGGTAGTGAGCGACAGTGATCGGCGTTGAGCGGCGGCATCGGCAGGGGGTGAGACGCGAGCTGTGCGAGCAAGGCGAATAAGGCGGGCACTCGAAAGGGGGAACTGATCGATTACCGATTACGGCATATTTTAAGCTTAGTTGTAGGCCGTAGCTTTAGTTTATGAATTAATTCCATTATAAGATTCATTTTATAACAAGACATTTTATATTTTTGTTCAAAAATTACCTTCATTTTATAAATCGACTAGGAATTGACCTGTGCCTAAAGGCACTTCCACCATTTGTTTTTAGATTACTCATGCATTTTAATAATTTTCCTAAAGCAGCAAAAAGAAACAATAGAAAGAAATTGGAGAGAGAATGAAGGAACAAAATTTAATAAACAATCACACATTTTAATAGACAAAATTCTGTACGAACGAACAAAATGAAGAAACAATTTTAATTTTTATGGAATCATCATAAACTCATCTCGATGATATGAATCATTTCACTAATAGAGAATATTGAGAAGGTTATCCATGTATAAAATTAGATTGATCGAATATCTATAGATGTAGTATCTTATAACATTTATTTTAATGGTATGTACAATTTTAAGAATAGATCGTTTATTTTATTTATAATAAATATGCTCAATTAGTTTAGTTATTCATACTCGATCAATCTAATTTTTTTTACAAATAATCTTCTTTATGAGTTCCATAATATGAATAGCACGATCATCAAAATAAACATAAAATGTATTTGCAATAATTACACATTTTCTTAAATTTTTGTACTTAAAATTCTATGATAAGCCAAACATCACCAAACTATCAGCACTGGTCAAGGGTAGATTTGGGAGTTAAACCAGCATGAACTTTGTTCTCTATTTCTCTCTTTTTTTTCTTTTTGAAAAATATTTTTATCAGGAACCAATTAAAAATTCTACAACCACCTATAAGAAAAAAAAAACTAATTGAGCATTTAGAAAAGAAACTATAGTCTTAAGACAAACAACCACAATATTTCATATGAATTCTAAGTTACAAAAGAAAGAGTAAACCCACACAAATCAGACCCAAAATAAGCATATTACAAAAGAAAAAGCAAACCCACACAAATTAGACCCAGGATAAGCATATCCATGTGAAAGAGAGAACAACTAAAGTCAGTGTAAAAGAAAAAAAAAATCAACGGCAAAAGAGAAAAATAGAGAAAATAAAATTGAACCCAAGGCAAGCATATTCGTGTAAACCATAAAGATAAAAACAATCAAAGACAAAGTAAAAGAAAATATTCAACAAAAAAGGAAAAAAATTGCAAAAACCACATCACTTTCTCCTCTCTTCCAATTCTGGTTTTTTATAAAAATTGCAGAAACCACAAAACGAAACCCACATGGACATGGCGAATGCAACCAAACAAGCATCCATCAATGGAGGAACTCAAAAGCCTCTTCTCTCTCCTCAGGACCAAAAGAACCAAGGCTTTGGCTTTTTCCTTCATGTTTGCTTTCATTGCTTTCACTGTTTTTCTCGCCTTCAACCCTTCTTTTAACTCTTCTTCTCCCTGGTTCACCAATATCTTCTCTTTTTCTTCCTCAACTTCTTCTTCAACTTCTTCTTCAACAACAACAATTTTCTTTGATAAATCTAACAGATCTCACTTCTCTTCTATTTTCTCTTTCCTTTTCCCAAATTCCTCCCAATAAATCCATAATCTTTCTCCTCCTCCATCCCCAATCAACGCTACCAGATCTCAGAACTTAACAGTTCAATCGCCTCACTTGAAGAAACAACCATCGATGTCAGAGAAGGAGTGAAGTGAGAGAACGAGAGGCAACGTGCGAGAGGCGTGTGTGTGTGTGAGAGAGAGACAGAGAGAGAGAGAGGGAGAGAGAGTACCAGGTCACCACGATCACCGCGGTGGTAGCCCTTTGCCGTGACGAGTCAGCCAACAATCGGCGAAGGTGGCGTAGGGCTAGGGATTTCAGTCGACAATCACCATTTGGGGCTGAAGAGGGTGGATTTGGGCGAACGTTGGGCTAGGGATTTCAGTCAAGATTTGGATCTTCTCAAGGTTTTGCAGTATGAGATCAGTCACAAACACTCCTCTCTCTCTCTCTCTCTCTCTCTCTCTCTCTCTCTCTCTCTATTAGGTTTGGGCGAAAATGACGAAGACAACAATAGCCGAAGACAAAGATGACAATCGACAATTTCGATGGATACGTAGTCGAAGAGAGAGAGAGATGGAATAGAAGGACTGAAATGGGCGTCGGGTCACACAACTCACCCTTGGCGAAAGAAAGAGCAAAAATGTAGGAGCACTAGGGATAACCCGTGCTTAAAGGCACTTCCACCATTTTTTTTAAATCATGTATGCCTTACTTTCTAAGAATAATCGATGTCCAAAAACACAAAGTAAATAAACTCTTTGATTCATCATGAACAGTGCAATAGTCCAATGACACTTCTATGCCTAAGGCACTTCCATTAATCACAACAAAAACAATAGAATAAATTTAGCAATTCCACATCAAGTACTAATCCTCCTAGACATTGCAATAATCTAATGTCACTTCCAAGCCTATAGGCACTTCCAACAAATCAATGCAACATTGTTGGTGTACTACCCATCAAATCTAAAGCCCAAATGCATCTTAGCTTTATCCCATGTTAAACATAGTGAATAAAAAAAAGCATAAGAGGAGAGATTTGGAAAGAAACAAACCCAAATTAATATAATTTTTACTCGACATGCCTAAAAGAGTTGCTGATCTCGTGGAGTGTCAAAATGCTTCTAAATCAAGGTAAAATAGAGATGGCCTTTAAAAAAATAAAGCTATCAGCAAGTCCAAAATTAAATGTTCAAAAAAATTAAGTCAGAATAAATATTACAAAATATGCAGTTGATGTTTTGTCTAAAAAAGTAAGAACTTGTAGAGATCACTATAACATTAGAAAAATAGCATAAAAAAGAACAAAGACATTCAAACCAATCAGTTACCTAACAATAAAACCAACTGGGAAAAAAAACACTAACATTGAAAGAAGAAAGAGGCTATCCTATTAAATGAGCCTATCACCTCAAGTTTTTAAAATACAATAAATGAATGTTAAATTAGCCCAACAAGTGGTTAGTATTTTTTTTTCATGTGACCTAAATGTCATTTTTAATCACTGCGAAAGACCTAATGAGTGGTTAGTATTTTTTTTCATGTCAACTGAATTTAATTTTAATCACTGCGAAAATTGGAAGCTCATGTTACTGAAATTTAATCACTACAAAAGACTTAAGAGTTCATATTACTGGAAAATTCTCATTTCAGCTGCCATGGTATAAGAAGGCAGCCAGTCTCCCAAAGTTTTCATACTCAACTTTAATAAATTGCCAATTACATCAAAACCAAACTTACAAAAATGACAATTCTCCTCATGAATCATGATACACTAATATCACATTAATCATAGTGAACCTAACTCAAAATAGCCTCAAGCATCATATTTGAAATGCATTGACCACTTTCACCATTTTGGGATTTTTTCATAACTTATTAAGTCGTGATAAGATCAAAACAATTCGAGCAATAACCAGCTTGTCTAAGTTTAAAATCAAAACAAAATAAACAAATTTGACCACTACAAAGTCACACTGATGCAGCTGCCATAGTTTTCTCTCAATTCAATGCCTCTAATATAATGCCCTTCACTATCTCAGAACATCTCTTTTAACCCAATTCATATTTTCATTTTCTAAATTTTTTCCCCTTCCAACAGGGGTGGTAGGAAAACCAAATCCAAAGTTTTTAAATCAAAATAAAAGTTAAAATGAAGAATAATCCACTGGCACTTCATTTCCAGTGATATCAAGTTTACAACTGCAATAAAAACAAACAAATAATGATTAAAGAAGCTAATGTGTACATAAAATTAATGAAGATCCAAACTAAAACTAAAATGCCAAAGAAGGGGAATACTGCCAGTGTGCCTACTAAATCAAATAGATTGCCACAAACACGAATTCAACAGATATGCAAGTAACATTTGTAAATAGAATCATGCCTGTTTCCACTAAGAATCATACCAATAAGAACATGAGTATCTTTCCCATGGTAAATATTTGGGTTTCGTGGCTCTTTGATACAATAAACAGAGATTAAAATACTCCATATCAAGTAAAATCAAGTAAAACCAGTCAGTGTGTGTGTGTGTGTGTGTGTGAGAGAGAGAGAGAGAGAGAGAGAGTAGCCGGTCACTGAAGACGACGGTCGGCAGAAATGGGGTAGGGATTGCCGTCGAAAAGATTCAATTGATCTATGGCTAACAAAGGATTTGACTCGAATCCAAAAGATTCAATTGATCCAAACCCATTGGAAGGGGGAAGAGGGAAGAACGAACCCTGAACATGACGCCGGCGACGGCGTAGATGACGGCGATGAAACCAGAGTAATCGACGTGAGATGGAGAGAGAGAGAGAGAGAGAGGGGGGGGGGAGTTTACCTGTAGCAAAATGCGGAGAAGAAGACGACAGTCTGCGGTGCGGAGATGAGCAAGACTACAATCGGCGGTAGACGATTTTGGAAGTGGGCGTCTGCGCTTTTGAATTAATTCCCATTCAAACACGCTTTGATAAAAATACGGCCTTTAAGCTTAACCTAATAAAATAAAATAACAAAATAAAAACGTATTTATAAACACGCTATTTAAATTTATACATAAAATGTATTAAATAAATATGTTTTAATTTTAATAAAATTGTGTTTTTTAAATACATTTTATGTTAAAATTAATTTTCAGTGAAAGCGTATTTAATAAATACGTTTTCTTAGTAAATGAGTATTAGTACGTAGTTGGTTCATGTTTTTAACAAATACAATCTTAAAGAGTCAAACTTTGTGTATATTTTTTATTTAATTTTTAAATATTTTTTTATGATTGAATTTGTTTATTACGTAAAATTAAATAAATTTGTTATTCATATAAAAATTTAAGTTGATCCGATACCTATAACTAAATGATCTTATAATGTTCTTTTATAAATAATATAAATAAAAATTATAATTTTAAAAATAAAATTTTAAACAAATGTTATTCAATCACTTAGTTACAGTTATCAAATCAATCTAATTTTTTTTTACAAATAAAAACCTCGGTAAATTCTACATAATAAATCAATTCAATTATAAAAATATATTGAAAAACTAAAGAAAACACTTTTCATGTAAATATATTTTTCATTGGGCGTTTTGCAGTTATCAAACCAATGCGTATTAGTGTTTTCTCATTGATGAGTTAGTATGTAATAATTTCATATGTTTAACAAGTTCATCTCAAATGAGTTAAACTTTATTTATATTTTTTATTTAATTTTAAAATATTTTTTTATGATTGAATCCGTTTATTACGTAAAATTTAGTAAATTTATTATTCATATAAAAATTTAGATAGACCCGATACCTGTAACTAAGTAATTATATAATGTTCTTTTATAAATATTATAAATAAAATTTTTAATTTTTAAAAAAAAAATATTTTAAGCAAATGTTATTCAATCAATTAGTTACAGTTATCAAATCAATCTAATTTTTTTTACAAGTAAGAAACTCAACGAGTTCTAAGTAATAAATAGATTCAATTATAAAAATATATTCGAAAACTAATGAAAATGCTTTTCATATAAATATGTTTTTCATTAAGCTTTTTGTAGGTAAACCGATTTTCGTGTCTTTTTCTAATATCTCCATTTTCAAAGAAAAGTAAGCACGTTTTCAATGTAAATATATGCAAGCGTTATTGCTAACAACGTTTTTCAGTGTAAAAATATTTTTGTAAAAAAAACGTGTTTAGTAAACACGTTTTCAGTATAAATTTAATTTTAATAAAAACGTGTTTAGTAAACATGTTTTTGGTTAAAATTAATTTTCAATAAAAACGTGTTTACTAAACACACTTTCAAGTTTATTAATAAAACGTGTTTGGAATACACGCTATATGTATAAAAGTATAAAAGCGCATTTAGTAAACACATTTTATGTATTATGACATAAAGCATGTTTAGTTATAAAGCGTGTTACTAAACACGCTTTACGTTTAAATATTATTTTTTTTAAAATTAACGTATTTGTCGAAAACATTTGTATATAAAGCATATTTTCTAAACACGTTTTTACATATGTTAGAAATTAAGTTTTAAAATTTCTAATCCGTTAATTAAGTAAAAAATCTAACGTATTTTGGTAAAAGAGCCCTGCGATGCGTATTCGGTGAGAGAGAGAGAGAGGGGAAGGCTCATTTATCAAAATACGTGAACTTTTTAACTTAATTAATTGATTAGGGTTTTTTAAACTTAATTCCCATTCTACGTAAAAGTTTTAATTAAAAACGTATTTGTTAAATACACTTTAAGTTTAGCTTCAAAGAAAATAAAATAATAATATAAAAACGTGTTTAGAAAACACGCTTTCTGGAAAAAGCGTGTTTAGTAAATAAATTTTCAGTATAAATTTAGTTTTAATAAAAGCATTTTTGCTAAACTAATTTTTATGTTAAAATTAATTTTTACTGAAAGCATGTTTAGTAAACACGTTTTCAGTATAAATTTAGTTTTAATAAAAAGGAAACCTAGAAAGCTTGTTTATCAAACACGCGTTTCTTAGTGAATGAGTATTAGTATGCAGTTGGTTCATATTTTTAAAAACTACGATCTTAAAGAGTTAAATTTTGTGTATATTTCTGATTTAATTTTTAAATATTTTTTTATGATCAGATCTATTTATTACGTAAAATTCAATAAGTTTGTTATTTATATAAAAATTTAAGTTGACCCGATATTTGTAACTAAGTGATCTTATAATGTTCTTTTATAAATAATATAAATAAAAATTATAATTTAAAAAAAAACTTTTAAACAAATGTTATTCACTCACTTAGATACAGTTATCAAATCAATCTAATTTTTTTTATAAATAAGAAACTCGATGAATTCTACGTAATAAATAAATTCAATTATAAAAATATATTGAAAAACTAAAGAAAACACTTTTCATGTAAATATGTTTTTCATTGGTCGTTTTACATTTATCAAGCCAATACGTATTAGAGTTTTCTTTATGAATGAGTTAGTATGTGATGGTTTCATATGTTTAATAAGTTCATCTCAAATGAGTTAAACTTTATTTATATTTTTTATTTAATTTTTAAATATTTTTTTATGATCGAATCCGATTATTATGTAAAACTCAATAAGCTTGTTATTCATATAAAAATTTAGGTTGACCCAATACATGTAACTAAGTAATCACATAATGTTCTTTTTATAAATAATATAAATTAAAATTAAAATTTTAAAAAAACTTTTAAACAAACGTTATTCAATCAATTAGCTACAGTTATGAAATCAATCTATTTTTTTTTTTACAAATAAGAAATTCGACGAGTTCCAAGTAAACACATTTCCGTGTTTACTTGGAAACACGGAAACTAATGAAAATGCTTTTCATGTAAATATGTTTTTCATTAAGCTTTTTTCAAGTAAACACATTTTTGTGTTTTTCTGGTTTGTTTCATTTTCAAAGAAAACGTGTTTGGTAAACACGTTTTTAATGTAAATATTTAAAAGCGTTATTGCTAACAATGTTTTTAGTGTAAAAGTATTTTTGTAAAGAAAGCGTGTTTAGTAAACACGATTTACGTTTAAATATTATTTTTCAAAACTAAAGCATTTGTCAAAAACATTTGTGAATAAAGATTGTTTGCTAAATATGCTTTTATGTAGAATAGAAATTAAGTTTTAAAAGTCCTAATTCGTTAATTAAGTTAAAAAGTTCACGTATTTTGATAAAAGAGTCAAGAGGGGAATGGGGCACGAGACGTTTTTGGAAATAAGGGTCTATGATTTCAAAAATGAGAGAGACGCCTCGACGTTTGGCAGAACAAAGAGCAAGAAGAGAGTGTTTTATCTTTTCACTGTTGGATCATAGAGAATGATGAGAGCATATCAGTAGACGGAGAGCGTGGGAGGAGAGGGAGACGGTTGGATTCAAAAGATAAATGTTCTGCCAAAGTTCTGCTATCTTATATAATTGCTATATTGTATAATAGATTCTTAACTGTTGGATGGCATTTTAATTTGGGTGAGAGTCAATTATTACCGTTCATTCAAAATATATGGAAGACATTTTTACAACAGCTAGTAAAAAGTGGCCCTGTTTTATTATATAGAATATAGATTCTTAACTGTTGGATGACATTTTAATTTGGGCTGAGATTCAATCATTACTATTCATTCAAAATATATGGAAGACATTTTTAGAACAGTTCTTAAAAAGTGGCCTTGTTTTATTACGTAGATATAGATATTTTGCAAATTAATTACATATTAATATGCAAACAACTCCTAACAAAATTGCGAATACTACAAACACACAATGCAAGAAAATAAACAGTTGTCAAAAAGTATACATAAAAAATAAAGTTCTTGCTTTTAAATTTTAAATATTTTTGCAAAAAAAAAAATTATTGTATATGTATACTTATGAATTCCTCATTTTTTGCAACAAAACAAATAAAAAGGAACTCATATCAAACAACCAAAAAATTAAATATAGCCAACCAAATATTTCATTGGCCATGGAAATCCAGATTTCAATAGAAGATTCAATTACAATTGGATTGGCCAGTTCAATTGCAATTGA
>JAOTRH010087621.1:0-16762 GCA_034768845.1 Heliamphora exappendiculata | reverse complement strand
AAAACTTTTTTCTTAACTTGTTTGATTATCAAATTATAAATAAGCAAACAAGTTAAGCAAAAAGTTTTAAAAAACTTTCAAAGAAGCCGATTAAATGTAATTGTCAGTAATTTAATTTAATCGATGGGTATTTATAATTTTAACGTAGGGAGAATAAATAAGCATTTAATAACAGGAGTTCGAATTTCACTTGCAGAGTTTGGTTCGGTCAAAACTTATAAGCTTCCTTAAAGTCGTATCATCAATTTCAATTTTTTCGAGATGTGAAATTTCTCAATAATTAATATTCACCATATAATACTCACCGAGATTATAGACCCATACAAGATTGTACCCTCTAATGAATCAAAACAACGAATATTAAATATATTTAAATAATAATTATTTCAAAATTAAGAGTATAAGTACTCATAATAATCATGTGGTGTAAATTAATTTATAAAATCAGTATAAAATTAATTATCCTAACTTGGTTCAGTTCAATACACACTAAGTATTCTAACATAATAAATTAGCAGAATTATCGAAACAATTACCGTTTCCTGTAATTAAAACATATTTTCTAAATTACTGTACTACAGTCGTAGTGATGGTGTGTCCAATTCTATATAAACTGTGAACCAAAACTTAGATTATACAATAACTGATAATCTGATCTTCTGTGTGTAAGCCGAACTCTACACACTAGATTAAATACTATATAGAATAAAAAATACCCATGCACAACATTAAATAAATAATGAAACGTGTACATTGTTCATTAAGATTCTTATAAAATAGAAAAACTAATTTTATTAAGAAATAAAATTAAATACTAAAATCTAAAACCATTGTTTTTAGTATAAAACTCTAATAATCTTCCACATATACTAAAAATTACATCTGACTCACATGTTCTCTATATGACTTTCAAAAGTCTTATTCGGTATGCTCTTTGTAAAAAATTCTGCAAGGTTATCTCCTGATACAATCTTAGTCACAGTAACATCACCCTTCTGTACAATCTCTTGTATCAAGTAATATTTACGCTCGATGTGATTTTCTTTTTCATAGGCTCTTAGTTTCTTCGAGTTGACAATTGCTCTGCTACTGTCACAATAAAGTGTAATAGTGGACTGTACTAAAAGTACCACATCCAGATCTAGTAGGAAGTTCTTGAGCCAAACGATCTCCTTGGTTGCTTCAAAAACTGTCACGCACTCAGCTTTCATGGTGGAATCAACAAGTATAACTGCTTGATATTTCTCCAACTTATAGCTCTATCTCCCAAGGTAAACATATATTCCGAGGTAGACTTTTAGGAATTCTTATTTGACTCAAAATTTGAGCCTTTATACCTCAAAGGTACTAGACCATTTACTTGGTAAACCAACATATAATTTCTAGTCATTTTTAGGTACTTGATTATATATTTTACCATTATCCAATGCTCTTACCCTGGATTAGACTAATATTTGCTAATCATGACAAGGACAAAATAGATATCGGGTCTAGTGCAAAGCATTGTATGCATGAAGCTTCCTATTGTCAAAGTATAAGGAACCGCATTCATCTTCTTTATCTCATCAGGTGTCTTAGGACACTGATCCTTGGATAGAATGATTCCATGCCTAAAAGGGAGAAACATTTTCTTAGAATCCTGCATGTTAAAATGAGTAAGAACTGTATCGATATAAATAGCTTGTGATAAGCCTAACAACCTCTGTTTTTGATCTCGCACAAGCTTGATCCCAAAGAAGTGACTGGCTTCTCCCAAGTCTTTCATATTGAATTGGCCGAATAATCATACCTTCATCGAAGATAACACCCCCACATCATTTTCGATGAATAAGATATCATCCACATAAAGTACTAGAAACACCATCACGCTTCCATCATGCTATTTGTACATACAGGATCGTCAAGACTTTGATTAAAATTGTAAGACTTAATGGTCTAATCAAATCGAGTGTTCTAAGACCTAGATGGCTACTTAAATCTATAAATAGATCTCTTAATCTTGCACAATATGTGCTCTTAATTCTTTGCTATGAAATCGTCTAGTTATACCATATAGATACACTTGTCAAGACTTTCGTTAAGGAAAGCTATCTTGACGTCCATTTACTAAATTTCGTAATTGAAATGAACCGCAATAGATAAAAGAATCTAAAAATACTTAAGCATGGCTACCGACGAAAAGGTCTCCTTATAATCGATCCCTTCTTTCTTAGTAAACTCTTTTGCAACAAGCCTAGTTTTAAAGGTTTTCACCTTTCTGCTTGCTCCTCTCTTCCTCTTATAGTTTCACTTGCATCAAATGGATTTTATTCCTTCGGTAGTTCTACAAGTTTTTAGATCTGATTAGAGTACATAGACTCCATCTCTAAATTCATAGCCCTTTTTCATAATTCTGCATTTTTATCTTAGAGTGCTTTGGTGTAGTTATAAGGTTCAGTATCCAATTCTTTTGGAATTCTGTCAAAAGATTCTTTCAAGAACATATACCGATTGGGTTGACGAACAACCCTTCCACTACGACGAGGCACTTCATGCGTTTGTGTACTAGTAGTGACACGCTGTGCTGATTCTGAACCCTATGCACCATTACCCACATACTTCTCTAGTTGTAAAATTGGCATGTTAATAATAGCACCCTGATATGATTTAACAACCACACGTCTCCCGATAATCCTCCTACTATGATGAGACAATGGGAAATCTATAACACTCTTTTGTGGCGCTTCTACCGTACTACTTGTATTTTTTCTCTGCTCTTTCAAAATATTTATACTCTTAGGCATATGGTTCATTACATAATTCTCTTCTAAGAATTGGGTATTGGCACTGACAGTGACTTTTTGATTCTTAGAATTATAAACTAAATCACCATTCATTTTCCTGGGATATCCAACAAAGAAACAAACTTTCGTTCTCAATCATAACTTATCCGTGTTCTTTTTCAGCACGTGTGCTGTATTGGAGGCAAAATCGCTAAGATCATTATTTTTTGTAAACGATTTTTTATAAAAATAACCAGACGGGCAATCACTAAAACAGGCTCTAGATAAAAATTTTGATGTCGAACGATCAAAATTAAAACCTGTGCCACCACAGTTAATTTAAAATAATACCTTTTTGGTCGATTCTCCAACTATGATTTTTGATTCCGAGTTGAAATTCTTGTCAGATCTTTACTGTATTCCCTTATGCGATTCTCTTACATAGTGTCGGCTATGATCCTTCGAGAACTTGTACCAGTAGTACCTTGTTAACTTTAGTCTTGAAGACAAGTTATAAATTTGGTTCAGTTTACCCGCATATTTATAGGGCTACAATGTGGAGTAATTATGACAAAGACTTCTAGTGTAACCCAGATACGTATCTAGTGATTTTTGCAATTAAGAAAATCTCTCAGCAATATCTGTAATTATGAATATTTTGCAGCGATTTCTGTAATTTTAATAAAATACTAAATTACAGTTCAAACCACTAAAGAACTGTAATTGCACTCTGAGTCATAATCTCAAGACCTTCTTACATTGAGCTCATGTTCTTAAATGCTTAACTCACCTCCCCTACATTAAGATTCTCGATACCCGCCAATTAAATTTAATTACTAATAATTTAATTTAATCGGCATCTTTAAATTTTTTAATCCCTTCCGCTTAACTTATTTGATTACCGGATAATCAAATCTACCTGTAGGGTTTAGCCCGATCAAAACTTATAAGTTTTCTCATGGGGGTATTGTCAATCCCAATCATTTGAGACGTAATTTTTGTCAATAATTAATATTCACCATATAAATAATACTGCTATCCAACTCACCAGGAATATAGACCCATATAAGATCGCACACTCTAATGAATCAAAATAACGAATATTAAATATACGCAAATCAATAATTATTTCTGGATTAAGAGCATAAGCACTCTCACAATAATCTTGGAGTGTGAATTAATTTATATAGTCAATATAAAATTAATTACCCCAATGTGTCCCTTTCAATACACATAAAGTGTACTAGCACAGAGAGTCGGAACAATAGACGATACTATTATCTGTTCTCCGTAACCAAGACAGGTTTACTAAAATTCTATGCTCTAGTCGTACTGATGGTATGTCCATTCCCATCTAAATTGTGAACAAATACTTATATTCTGCAAAAATCTAAAATCTAGTCTTCTGTGTGCAAACTATACTCTATACACCAGATTAAATACTGTACAGAATAAAGAACATACATACATAACATTAAAGAAATGATACATATAAATTGCTCATTAAGATTCTCATAAAATAGAAAATTAATTTTATTAAAATGAAATTAAATACTAAAAATATGATTTTCAATTTACTACCCTAATAATATCCCATTTAGACTAAAAAACATATGGCATACACTTGACTCTCATGCCCTCTACATGACTATCAAAAGTCTTAGCCGGTAAGCTTTTTCTAAAAGGATCTATAAGGTTGTCTCCTAATGTAATCTTGGTCACAATAACATCAGCCATCTGTACAATTCTCGTATCAGGTGATACTTACGCTCAATGTGCTTTCCTTTCTTGTTGATTTTTGGTTCCTTCGAGTTTCTAACTGCTCCGCTATTATCACAATAAAGTGTAATAGTTGACTGAACTGAAGGGACCACATCTAGATCCAATAGGAAGTTTTTGAGCTAAATGACCTTTTTGGCTGCTTCAAAAGCTACCTATGCTCGGCCTCTATGGTGGAATCAACAATGCAGGATTGCTTGATACTCCTCCAACTAAAAGCTCTACCTCCTAAAATAAACACATATCCTAAGGTAAACTTACGAAAATCTTTGTCTGATTGGAAATCTAAGTCTGTGTACCCTAAAGGTACTAAACTGTCTGCCTGACAAATCAACATATAATCCTTAGTCATTTTCAGGTACTTGATTATATTCTTTACCGTAGTCCAATGCTCCTTTTCTGCGTTAGACTGATATCTGCTAACAATGCCAATGACAAAACAAATGTCAGGCCTAGTGCAAAGCATAGCATACATTAGGCTTCCTACTGTCGAAGTATAAAGAACTGCCTTCATCTTCTCTATCTCGTCAAGTGTCTTAGAACACTGATCCTTAGATAGAGTGATTTCATGCTTGAAATGGAGAAATCATTTCTTAAAATCCCGAATGCTAAAATGAGCAAGGATATCATCAATATACTTTGCTTGCGATAAGTCCAACATCTTTTGTTTTTGATCTCGCACAAGCTTGATCCCAAGAAAGTGACTAGCTTCTCCCAAATTATTCATATCGAACTGTCCAGATAACGATACTTTTACTGTAGATACTGCTCCCACTTCATTTCTGATGAGTAAGATATCATCTACATAAAATACTACGAATATCACCACGCTTTTGTCACGCTTCTTGTACATACAGGATCCATCTGGACTCTGATCAAAATCATAAGATTTTATGGTGTCATCAAATTAAGTATTCTAAGACCTCGATATCTACTTAAGTTCATAAATAGATCTCTTAAACTTGCACAACATGTGCTCCTGACCATTCGCTTTGAAACTGTCTGGTTGTACCATATAGATATACTCATCAAAACTTCTATTAAGAAAAGCTATATTGACATTCATTTGTAAGATTTCGTAATTGAAATGAGCAACAATGGATAAGAAAATCTAAATAGACTTAAGTATGGCTACCGGTGAAAAGATTTTTTCATAATCGATCACTTCTTTCTAAGTGACCCTTTTGCAACAAGCCTAATTTTGAAGGTTTCAACCTTGCTGTCCACTCCTCTCTTCCTCTTGTAGATCCACTTGCATCCAATGAGTTTTATTCCTTCGAGTGGTTCTACAAGTTTTCAGATCTGATTTGAATACATAGATTCTATCTATAAATTCATAGCCTTTTGCCAAAGATCTACATCTTTATCCTAAAGTGCTTCATTGTAATTACAGGGTTCAAAATCTAGTTTTGCCAAGATCTTATTAAAAGACTCTCCCAAGAACATATACTAATCAAGTTGATGAACAATCCTCCCACTATAATGAGACACTACATGTGTCTATGTACAAGTAGTAACACGCTGTGCAGAATCTAAACCCTGTGCAGCAGCACCCTGTTCATGATTTGCACATGTCCCGATAATCCTCCCACTACAACGAGACAATGGGATATCAGTGACTTGTGGTTCCTCTTTCATTCTATTGGTATTTTTTAACATTTCTTCAAGAACAATATTACTTTTAGGCCTGTGGTCCATAATATAATCTTCTTTCAAGAATCGGGTATTAGTGCTAACAATAACCTTTTGATATTTAAGATTATAAAATAAACCACCCTCCAATCCCTTAGGATACACCACAAAAAAATAGACTTCTGTTCTCGGTTCCATCTTACCCGTGTTTCCTTTTCAGCACATGTGCTGGACATCCCCAAATTCGAATATGTCTCAAACTAAGCTTATGCCTGGTCCATAATTTTGTGGGAGTAGAAGGTACTTACTTAGAAGGTACCAAGTTCAGAATGTAAGCCGATGTCTCTAATGCGAGTCCCCCAAACGAATCGAGTAAACCTGAACAATTCACCATGGACCTTACCAGATAATCTCTATAAGAGTCCTATTCCTTCTTTCTAGTGCACCATTCTGCTGTAGAGTGCCTAGTGCAGTCAACTGGGATATAACTCATTCTGATAACAGGTAGTTCTTAAACTCTCTAAAGAGGTATTCTCTACTACGGTCGGATCGTAGTGATTTGATACTTTTACCCAGATGATTCTCTGCCTCTGCCTTGAATTCTTTCAATTCCTCAAAGCATTTAGATTCACAGTGCACCAGGAAAATGTATCCATACCTTGAGTAGTCATCAATGAAATTAACGAAGTACTCAAAGTCATTTCTAGCTCGGATTGTCATAGAACCACATATATCAAAGTGAACCAGTTCCAACAGTTCTTTACCTCTATAGTCTTTGGCCATAAAGGGCCTTTTGGTCATCTTACCCTCTAAGTAGGATTCACAAACTGAAAGTACCTTCACTTTTAATGAACTCAAAGATCCATATTTTACCAGCCTATTTATCCTTTTTAGATTAATATAACCCAAGTGCTAGTGCCGAAGAAACGTTTGGTTCATTAAAGAAGAAAATTTTCTCTTATATGGTAAATTTGATGTGTTATTCAATTCAATTAGTTACAATATAAGAGAGATAGGAGATACTATATACAGATCATCTACCAATATATCAGAACAAATAAAATGTTTATTTTTCTTCACAACCATAGAGTCATCAAAATGAACAGAATATTTGTCCATTATTAAATTAGAAATCGAAATTAAATTTCTTTTAATCGAAGGTATATAAAAATAATCTTTTAAAAGTAATATCCTATCTCTACTAAAGCTGAGAGTAATATCTTCTACTACAACTGCTGTCACCCATGTATTATTGCCCATATGTTGGTAAATCTCTCCATCACTGAGTTGTCGAATTTTTTGGAACCCCTGCAATGAATTACAAACATGATTAGTGGCTCCCGTATCTACACTCTAGGTACCAGTAGTTAACACCGCTAAATATGTTTTCACAACCAGTGAACAGAAATTACCCTGATTGTTCTGCATTTTGAGAAATACTAGACATAACTTTTTTCAATACCTTATCTGATTCGGGGAAAACAACTGTCTTTTGACTTTTTCACACAAGTCCGTGGCCCACTAACTACCCTGAAAATCGTGTCTCCTTGTTTCTGAACAATTTTCTTTTTCATACCTTTCGACCCAGAGAAAGAATCTTTTTAAAAAATAAGTACATTTGTTGGTATTAAAAGAATATCCTTGGTAGTTAAAGCTATATCCAAGTTGCTTTTTCAGTCAATAATATTTTGTTCCGTTAATTTATTTTTTTTGAGTATAACCGTGAGTGAATTGAAAGCCATTTTATTCATGAGAATCACATAATTAAAAATAACCGTTAATTATGATGACAAATACTTTGAATTTATTTTAATTTAGTTCTCTCTATCATTTTAAAAAGAAATTCGCCAGTAGCGTAGTACCCCGTGAATAGCATGCCTCGATGGGAGGACATCTACTATACATCATTTGTCCAGACAAGCCAATCCCTATTAATTTTACTATCTAGGTAACTAACTATGCCAATTAAAATTAAATAACTGACATAGTTTCAGTCCAGTAGATAATAGCAGTGACTCAGATGAAGATGATACTATTATATACAGTTAAGTGTTAACCATCACCTGATCCTAAATCAATTGTTTCGCAACGAACTCTTTAGATGGAGAAGTGATCCACACTAAGAATTATCTAAAATTATTCTTAAAAGAGATTTGTACTGGCGATACCGCAATTAATCTATCCGGTGGATGAGGAAGGTCTTACTACCAACACGCATGATTTAATTACATCGCCTACAAACTGGTGATTACGATCGTGAAATTTATCTGTAAATAAATTTTATCTTCTACTGAAAATTTTAAAATATTTTTAAGGGTTATAAAAATCTATTTAATTAAAATAAATTTATTAATTTCAAAAACCACACGATATGAAAAAATTAAGTATCTTTCTGTATACATGATTCTAAAGATTCAGATTTGTCAAGTAATCTTTTCGTGTTTTAATGCGTAACAAATAAAATTTAATAAATGCAGAGTTTTTTTTAGCTTTTCAACTAAGGTCGTGATTAAAGGTATTTAATTATTTTATTTTTCGTTACACATTTTTTTTAAAATAATAATTTATTTAGATTCAATATTTTTTTATTTAAATAATTCAAAATTTAGAATTAATTTTTATGTTTTTCAAAGATATTCGATTTTATAAAAAAATATCTTAAACGTGATATTTTGTAAAAAATAAAATCTCTAAAGTTTTTTTATTTAATTAAAAAAAATTAATTTTATTTTTTTTTACAAAAATATTTAATTAAAAGCAAATATTTTGAATTAATTAAATTAACAGAAAAATATAAAATAGATATATATCACAAACGCAGTTCATATGAATATAAATGCAAGAAATACGTATATCCTGATTTTATGATCAATACAAACTTTAAAGAGTTTCTGTCTCTTGTTGCAGATAAACTGTAATAATTCTTTTCCGAGGTGAGTCAGCTTCTAGTAGGGTGTTAGAGAGAGAGTTGTTCCTATCAGAGAATCTTGATACAATCGGGTTACGCGACAATCTCACCTCTAGCCAACTGCTGGATAGAACCCACCAGCACACGCAACAACTCCGTCGCGTCTATCGGTCCTAGGGAAGCATTTGCGTTTCTAGCATCAGAGAGAGGAACATCCCCTTAACCAACACCATGGCCATGGTCTCGACCACGGCCTCGCCCTCTCCTCGCAGACATTACACGAATGACGCATCAATCTGGATAACCTACTCAGATTCTCTGGTAGAAATCACGTTAGCTAAACGCGTTTCTAACTTGGCTCTCAAGTTTGTTAATCCAAACGCCTAAAGACAAGACTGTCACTCCTAAGATTCAAACCCCATGCACACATATACACACCATTCACATATCAAACATGCTGACACGTTCACATTATCAAAGCGTCTAAACACATGCAATCAAGCACACGCAATCAACCTCACATGGGATACACCCTCTTCCCACGGCTCTTAGGTATTCGAACCCAGAGCTCTGATACCAAGTTGTCACGCCTCAAACTCCTGGTTACATGAAACATCTCCAAACAACCAAATAGAACACCCAACTCGAGAACATACTCTCAAATTAAACCATACATGCATTGTATATAATCGCCAAAAGGCTTACATTACACGGTTCCAACACCGAAAAAACATGTTACTACATACATGAAATAGAAAGAACAAAAAGGAAGACTACAGCTCTTTTACCTCTCCAGCCAACCCCGAATTAACCTGTGTGACCGGTACTTGAAAAACATTTCAAATCCCATATCGTGAGTTAATGCTCAGTAGATACTAGACAACACATGCGATATAAGCTAAACATACTAGAAAAATGAAGTGTAGTTTTAAACTCTCTTTCAAGCCTTTAAAACAGTTTTCACATGCAACGGGAAAGCGAGGATACATACCATCTTTTGACTCACTCACAGGAGCCCTGAAAACAGTTGAAAAAGGGTTTTTAGATCGCGATTCACACGATTCTTAAAAATAATTTGAAATTGATTTTATCCGTCCCACAATGCAGTTCATGGAATCCATGTACCCCCTCAGACTGAGAGACCCCAACTCCAACAGAACACGGTACATATGCGTATAATCGGCGCTTACAAGCAGCAACTACAGTCCTAACATTGAGATAAAGATCTGTACACAAATACATAATTTTGGGATAAAACCGTATACTACGAGGTAAAATCACAAACCAAACCATGAGGTAAAATCGTAAATTAAACCACGAGGTAAAATCGTAAACTTTACCGTAAGCCACGGGATGAAATCGCCGACCATGGGATTATACCACGGGATAAAATCGTAAACCACGGGATAAGACCGCATACTGCGGGATAAGACTGCACACCACAGGATAAAACTAAACAATACAAGATAATACTGAACATTATGGGATAACACCGAACAACACATGCATACTAAACCAGGGTCTAAATGCATAAAATCACGTACTATCACTACGTTTCACAAACCACGTCACATGCTACACACGCGACTCACACCGCACTTGCAGGCCATGCAACATGCATCACATGCATCCATTCCTCAAATTCCACATAACCATGCCTATAAAACTTCTGAGTTTTAAAGCATAAAACCACGTTACACGTAACGATATCAAGCCATGTACTTCCTCTATATAATTCGTACATAAATAAACTAAAGTTATAAATGCACATAGCCAGCTATAAATGCACATAGCCATATATATAACTTCACATCATGATGTCACCTGTCAAACAACCTGACATCCACTCATAGGGACAACCAACAACCCACAGAACCAGGCCTAATCCAAAGACCAACGCTAAACCCCTCAAACCATGAGGTTACAAAACACCACCATTTCCCAAAGGTGTCATGGGCCCAAACACGCCCCACGTTCAACCAAGAACAAACATCGTGCACCTAACCGTGCACCACACCCCTATCGAACCATGCGCGTCAACCTTAAGGACTGCATCTAAACCAACACTCGAAGTCATGACACGACTCTCAAAGCCACCACACAACCAACCGAACCCCAAAAAGAATTCAACAGTATTTCAGTCAATTAATCCCATAACTAATCAATTGAATACCATTGAAAACCAATCGGAAACCAAGAACCCAACCAAAACCATCAAAACACCAAGCCCAACACCTCAGTCGACAGGACCCCAACCCCCAGTCGACTTAAAACACACTGGAAATCAAAAACCCAAAAATAGAACCTTGTCAATCGACTGACCTAGGAGGTTCAGTTGATTGACCTCCTAAAAACTTGATCCAGTCAACTGACCTTGCCTAGAAACCATTTTTAAGCTACGAGTTCCACCTCTAAACCTCAAATCAAGCCTCCAAACACCCATATAACATCCTCGGACATCCGCACGTCCAAACCCAACACCAAAACCTTGAAAGAAAACTTCAAAATACGATTCTATCCACCAAAATCGACGAAAAATGCTTTTTTAACCCAAAAACCCAACTTAAAACAAAATCATATCTAATGCAATCCAACCGTTAAAAACACACACAATTACACGTAGCACCCTTATAAGACATCAGAGTCTAGGATCTTACCTCGGTGAGTTAAAAACTCGATGTCTCGAACCACGTGTAAAATCGAGCTTCACCAGAATAAAAATCCGTCCGGATGGATGTGTAGACCACGACGTCAATAGCAAAGATCCGCTGTTGGATCGTTAAAAATTGAGCCCCGGACCCCCAAGAAGTTAGAGAAAAGGTAGATAGAAAAAAAAACTTACTGGAAAAGTTTTGAAAATATTTAACTTCAGATATTTATAGGCCTCCAAAATATTTTATTTTTTGATTTTTTTTAAAATTCGTACCGCAACGCCCCACAGCCCCGGGAACCAACCCTGCATGCATATCTAACATCGATCATGCATACAAATGCATACAAACATGCAAAATCAAAAACGAAAAACACGCGTCGAAAAACACCCAAAAAAATGGGTCAGGGTCTCACAACTCTATCCCCCTTAAAGGAATTTCGTCCCTGAAATTCAACTCAAGGTCAAAAGAAACAATCGCGTCGATCACAATCTACACGGCATACGAGATGGTCAGCCAAACCATTCCTAGGATATAGTTAACAAGGTCAGGCATCCTAAACAGCGGCTAACTATCTCAAAGACATGGGATCTACAACTCTCCTAACCTCATAACCTCACCAACCGCCGCCTCAACACAGCACATCACGCACAGAGTCCATCACCAATTCCCAAATAGATACAATGAAAAATTGGCCCGAAGCCTGCATACTCAGAAAGTACCTTTGCTCGCTGAAGGCATATCTACATCATCTGGCACAACTGGTGTCCTAGAAGAACTAGGAGCTATAAGGGCATACACTCGAGGCAATGTCGCTCTGCCATGTCCACAGCGCTGTCGGCTGCCGCTCCAACTGAACTGATGTACTCCCACCTACCATCCGGGAAGTCTGAATCATAGGATACTACTGTCACTCCTGCACATACAAACCCTTTGGTGTACCCACTGTACTCGGCACACCCTCTCTCTGAGGACAAGTCCTGCGAATATGTCCCGTCTGACCACATCTATAACAAATTGACGGCTCCATCCCCTGTGACTGATCCAGTATGGAACTCCAAGCTTGCCTCAACTGTGGATCCCGGTACTACCTCGGCTGCGGATAATCTGGAACACGATTCCCCGGCTGTCCACATCGATAACATCTGACCTCCCTCTGCTCTGGCTTCCTCGACGAAGCCACTGATGGTGCTGGTATAGAGAATTGCTGTGGTCTAGATAGATGAAAGCTAGGACCAGAGGACCTCTTCCATTTGCTGGAACTCCCACCTGTCTACGCCTTTGTCCCACCCTGAGGTGTCCTAGCCTCCCTGGAAGCACGAATCTCAGTCATAGTGTTCTCAACCCTAGCTACTGACTCTACCAGCTCTATGAATACCCGAAGTCCCATTGTAACCACACGCTCCCCGATCGTCGGCCTCAAGCCCCGCTCAAATCTCATAGATCGCAGCTCGTCTATGCTCACCAACTCTGGTGCATATCGGGAAAAGCTCATAAATCTGGCCTCATACTACATGATGCCCATCATCCCTTTGGTAAGAGTGTAGAACTCCTCCCTGTACAAATCCCTCTTCGAAGCCGGGAAGTATTTCTCCAGAAACACTCCTGTAAAGGCTATCCATGTGACTCCCATAATGGTCCTGGCATATTTTCACCATGCGTGAGCAGCACCCCTCAACTGGAATGTAGCAAAAGAAACCCGTAACTCGCCCTCCTTAATCTGCAACGTATCAAGAATTCGTGTCACAAGCTTTAACCACTTTGTCGCCACAATAAGATCAGGATCTCTAGCAAAGGTAAGTGGATCCATGTGCCTGAACTCCCGTATCACTACTGTAGCCCTCGCCTCAGGCACTCCCTCTCTCTCTCTCTAACGGTCTCACCTCTAGCCAACTGCTGGATAGAACCCACCAGCACACGCAATAACTCCATCGCGTCCATCGGTTCTAGGGGAGCATTTGCTTCCCCAGCATCAGGGATAGAAACATCCCTTGGCCAACACCACAGCTACGGCCTTGCCCTCTCCTCGCAGACATCACGTCTACATGGAAAAGACAAAATATGAGATGCAGCACATAGCATAAACCACATAAGCATGCTAACACGTAAGCACATAGGTTCATGCTAAACAACTTCACATACTGAGGAGAACCAACAAGAATAACGTGTCAATCTGCATAACCTACCCAGATTCCTTGCTAAAAATCACGTCAGCTAAATGCTTTTCTAACTTGGATCCCAAGTTTGTTAATCCAAACGCCCAAAGGCAAGACTATCACTCCTAAGATTCAACCCCCGTGCTCACATATACACATCATTCACATATCTAACATGTTGACACGTTCATGTTATCAAAGCAACTAAACAAATGCAATCAAGTACACGCAATCAACCTCACACGGGATACACCCTCTTTCCATGGCTCTTAGGTATTCGAACCCAGAGCTCTGATACCAAACTATCACGCCCCAAACTCCGGGTCACGTGAAATACCTACAAATAATCAAATAGAACACCCAACCCAAGAACATACTCTCAAATTAAACCATACATGCATTGTATATAACCGCCAAAAGGCTTACATTACAAGGTTCCAACACCGAGAAAATATGTTACTACATACATGAAACAGAAAGAACAAAAAGGAAGACTAAAGCTCTTCTGCCTCTCCAGCCAATCCCGAATCAACCTGTGTGACTGTACTTGAAATTTTTTTTCAAATCCCACATCGTGAGCCAAGGCTCAGCAGATACTAGACAACACATGCGATATAAGCTAAACATGTTAGGAAAATGAGGTGCAGTTTTAGACTCTCTTCCAAGCCTTTAAAACAATTTTCACATGCAACGGGAAAGCGAGGATACAAATTATCTTTTGACTCATTCACAGGAGCCCTGAAAACAGTTGAGAAGGGGTTTTTAGATCGTGATTCACACGATTCTTAAAAACAATTTGAAATTGGTTTTATCCATCCCACAATGCAGTTCTTGCAATCCAGGTACCTTCTCAAACCAAGAGACCTCAACTCTAACAGAACACAGTACAGATGTGTATAATCGGCGCTCATAAGCCGCAATCACAGTCCTAACATTGAGATAAAGATTCGTACACAAACACACATTCTCGGGATAAAACTCTATACTACGGAATAAAATCATAAACCAAACCACAGGATAAAATTGTAAACCAAACCACGGGGTAAAATCGTAAACTAGGGTTTAAATGCATAAAGCCACGTACTATCACTATGTTTCACAAACCACGTCCATGCTACACACACGACTCACACCGCACTTGCAACCCACGCAACATGCATCATATGCATCAGTTCCTCAAATTCCACATAACCATGCCTATAAAACTTCTGAGTTTTAAAGCATAAAATCACGTTACATGTGACGATATCAAGCCATGTACTTCCTCTACATAATCCGTACATAAATAAACTAGAGTTATAAATGCACATAGCCAGTTATAAACGCATATAGCCATATATATAACTTCACATCATGACGCCACCTGTCAAACAACCCGACATCCACTCACAGGGACAACCAACAATCCACAGAACCAGGCCTAACCCGAAGGCCAAAGCTAAACCCCTCAAACCACGATGTCACAAAACACCACCTTTTCCCAAAGGTGCCATGGGCCCAAACACGCCCCACGTTCAACCAAGAACAAACACTGCGCACCTAATCGTGCACCACACCCCTATCAAACCATGCACGTCAACCCCGAGGATGGCATCTAAACCAACAATCGAAGCGACGACACGACTCCCAAAGCCACCATAAAACTAACTAAATTTTGAAAAGAATTCAACAGTATTTCAGTCAATTAATCCCATAACTAATCAATTAAATACTGTTAGAAACCAATTGAAAATCAAGAGCCCAACCAAAACCATCAAAACACCAAGCCCAGCACCTCAGTCGACTGGACCCCAACCCCAAGTCGACTGAAAGCACACTAAAAACCAAAAACCCAAAACCAGAACCTTGTCAGTCAACTGACCTGGGAGGTTCAGTCGACTGACCTCCCAAAAACTTGATCCAGTCGACTGATCATGAAGATCCAGTCGACTAACCTTGCCCAGAAGCCATTTTTAAGCTATGGGTTCCACCTCCAAACCTCAAATCAAGTCTCCAAACACCCATCTAACATCCTCGAACATCTACACGTCCAAATCCAACCCCAAAACCTCGAAAAAAACTCTCAAAACACGATTTCATCCACCGAAATCGACAAAAAATGATTTATAACCCAAAAACCTAACTTGAAACAAAATCAGATCTAATGCAATCCAACCGTTAAAAACACACAAGATTACACGTAGCACCCTTATAAGACATGAGAGTCTAGGATCCTACCTCGGTGAGTTGAAAATTCGATGCCTCGAACCACGTGCAAACTAAGCTTCGTCAGAATGAAAATCTGTCCAAATGGATGCGTAGACCACGACGCTTATAGCAAGGATCTGCTGTTAGATCAATGAAAATTGAGCCCCAGGCCCCCAAGAAGTTAGAGAGAAGGCAGAGAGAAAAAGAAAACTTACTGGAGAAGTTTTGAAAATTGTTGGAGAGGGAGCCGCACAGCGAAAAAAAAAAATTGATTTGCATTGACGTCGTGACCGTAAAAAATGACGTATGCAATTTTAATGAAAAATGAAAACTATAATGATTTTAATAGTTTAATACATTTATCAAACTTGTGAAAAAGTTTGAAGAAATCCCGAATACGTTGAAGACGACCTTGCAATCTTCTCACGTATGACTCGGACGCACTACAACAATCACGATGTGTTGGTACCGATTCCGATCGAAGTGTTCTTCCTCCTTTTAGTTTTTTCTCACACAATAATCTCCAAAAAGGCAAAATTAATTGCCAAAGAGAAGAAGGGGGCGGCAACTATGTAGGATTGTTAGGGTTAGGGTTTGATTAAAGAGCCTTCTTTTAATATATAAGAATATATCAAAATTATATTAAGTATATACTCTCTTTCCTAAAAGGATATAAAGAGATATACT
>JAOTRH010087610.1:0-16763 GCA_034768845.1 Heliamphora exappendiculata | reverse complement strand
GTGACGCCGGTGGAATACCTACAACACCATCGGTAGGCGGCGAATCATTCTTAAGGAAACTGCGATTGCAGGACTCGGTTTGCAAATTCCAATTATGTTATTCCTGTTATTTCATTTTCTGTAAATTCATATTATTGTAAATTGTTGAAAGTTTAATAAAGATATTTTTTCTAGATCCCCGAGCATGTATTTTATTTTGGCGTTAGATATTCTCTCAACATATACTACTAATGAATCATTTTTGCAACAAATGACACACTTCCTATGTGTAAAGAAAATCTTCTCATTTGAGCAGAAAATAAGATATTTCTTTATGTATTGTTAAAAATGTATTATTTGTACAGAAATAAAGTATTTTCTATACGTAACTAGAAAGGTTTCAATTGTATGTCTAACTAAAACTTCTCATTTCAACAAAAAAATGAGATATTTTCTCTATGTAATTGCAAATATATCATTTGTGCAAAAATGTGACATCTCCTGTCTTATTTTTGCCAAAAACAATTATAATTAAAAAAATAAATGTCTCATCGTATGCATGTCTCATTTCACAAAACATATCATTTTATACGAAATTCCTTATTAGTGTGAAAATGTCTCATTTCTCTGAAAAGAAATTATCTCATTTTAGGCAAATATCTTATTTCAAATATTAATGAACTCTAAAAATTGTTAAACACTATGAAATGAAGGTTGTCCGACCAAAACTCATCGAATAAACGAGATCACTGTTGAGTTTCACAAAATAATAATATCGCCGATTATCTTAAAAATAAGATCGCAGAACAATTTCAAATTAAAAATGATGCAACAGATCCAAAATCGGTTAAAGTTAATATTAAAGTTGTCAAAAATAAAGATTACAAAATAGATTTGTTCCCATTTGATGTTGAAACCGTTGCCTATTTTAGTCTTAGAAATTTTAATTTCAAACTAAAAAACAATATCTGTATTTATATGTCTATCAGTGATTTATATAATTGTATATTTGTTTAAAATAATTATATATTTAAAAAATATGATCTTATAGAATAATTAAAAAGTGGTTAGAACTTATCCCTAAACAAATTCATCAAATAGGATCCCATAATAATTTTCCCAAAAAAATTAAACTCGAATTAAAAAATGTTTAAAAAATAAGAAAAGTAAGCTATTTGACAGAAACGGTATCAAATACCTTTTTTCGAGCAAAATTGTCATTTTTTTTTGGATGAAAGACTACTATAACTAGCAAAATATAATTGTTTACCAAAATAACACAAATTGATCTCATTAGAAAGAAAATTCCCTTCAAGCGATTGCGTGCGGGTTTTATACCTTATTTCGAGATTTCATCAGAAAAAAACCACATAAAATGATATCAAAGCAATAAAATCGAGATTTTATTAACTTCGATGGAAAACCGATTACAGAAGCTACAATCAACTCCTATGAACTTGAAAAGAAAATTATAAAGAAATTAAATAGAAGATAAAAGAAAAAACATAAAGGCGTATTGCCAAGTTATGTGTAAATCCTTACAATACTTACAATACTAATATTTATAAAAAATTTCATAAATAACTTTATACAACCGTCATTAACTTTCTAGTACTTAAGCATAACTCCCACTACTTAAGCATATAACTCTTTTTAACCGCTGGCGCCACTTGTCATCACCAAAAAAATTCATGTGGACATTTAAAATATATGATATTATCTTTCATTAAGCCTTCATAAAATATAATAGGCCATTTAGATAATAAAATTATTTTTTATTAAGCTTATAAATATTAACAGACTTTTAAATAAAAAATATTATCTTTGATAGAAAAATAAAATTATGATGTAAACAATAGCTTGGAATTACTAAAATGGCAATGACCAAGGGAGTTGCTCTTATAAACGCATCAAACAACTTAAATTTATTAGGAGGGGAATCAAGAGCGGAATTAAGAATTATATTCAGAAGAGAGCATGTATTTAATATCATAAATAGTAAAATAAAATGCTATTCAAAAAGTTCATATTAATAGTACATAAATTAATTGATTTATAACTGATCTGGTTGACTTTTATATTTTACAAACGATACGTTATAATTTCATTTATAATACTTAAAATTGAAATCACAGAACATCAAAAATCACAATAAAAACAATATTTATGTATCATGTATTCAGCTATCAGTTTATTTTACAAATATGAATGTGTTAATTGATATGTACCATATTAAATATCAAAATCTCCACACACGATGACACAAAATTATCATTCACTTAAACTCAATTAATTTGTAAAAAATTACAGTTAGCAATTAAGATAATATTTATGTATTCAGGATTGAGGATTCAAACAGTTTCATGTTCTGTTTTTATTGTGATGCTACTATTTGTTTCTCCATTTTTCAACTGCAATGCAGTACAAAAAAGTATGAATTCCTTGACAAATTAGTGGTTGAGAGATCATTTCACCTGCATTCATGCCTGCCAAAGTACATAACATGAATTCAAGACTTTCTCTTCAATACCAACACATTGAAAATCTAATTTAACCAACCTTGTGAATTTGGTATGTTTGTTGTGTGAGAAAGAAAATGTGAACATCACTAATTGTCCGGATTAAGTTTTTATTCTATGTTTGTTTTTATTTTAATTGTTCGAATTGGACATCCAATTCATTATATGAGATATAAGTGTGAGCTTGGGGGAGAGTGACATAGAAAAGAAATGGGTTAGGGAAAGGAAGTATTTAATTTAAATTGCAGTTTTGCCATTTAATTAATCATTTGTAACATTTTTAGGTTCCTTTTTTGTAACTAACTTTTTAATATTTTTATTTGTGTTTTCTTAGATTTAGTGTATGTGACAGTTATTAGTGACTTTTTATTTTTATTATTTATTTATTTTTTAACTTCTCCAAATTTTTCTTTTACTTTATTTACGTTTTTGTTTTATTTTTTTTACTTAGGGATTAGTGTTAGGATTAAGTTCTAATATCAACTTGTTACTTTTCAATTTTGTACTTTTTTATTTTTTCATCTATGAGAGTATCCATTTTTACCTTTTTGTCTCATTTGAGTTGTTTTTTTATTTTTTGTTCTTAGATTTTTTATTATTTATGATCTTATTTGACAATATTTCAATTATGTTCGCTCAACATAAAAAGCACAACATATCTCGTTGGCAAACAATATAGAAAGAGGAAATTTCACATTATGCTTAATCATTGACTTTTTATTTTACAATTAAATAAATATAGGAGTAAATTAAGAAAACAATGCAATGGATATTTAATTCTAGGACTATTAGTGATATAAAACGTAATCTCTCATATTCTTATTTTCTATACAAACATGGCCTTTAGTGCAACCACATTTTTTTAAGCTTGTCATGCTCCAAGTTAAAAATTGTCCCAAAATAAATAAAATGAAGCAAAATATCATCTTACTAGTGGATTGCATATGTCTAATGGTATTATCAAATATGGGGCCCGTTTGGGATAATTATTTATTTATTTATTTTTATTTTTAGTGAATTTTTTTCATAATTATTCGCATTATAAATTGGTGGCACAATCAGAACCAATTCTATTAGTTTACGCTTGATGATCCATAACAGAAATATGGGTCGAACTCCCTGTTGTCGAACTCATTGGTTACTATACGTGATGCTCTCGGACTCCTGCAAGACGAAGAACTCCGTTAGTGTTTTTCGGCCTGATTTGAACGGGAAGCACTCCGACGTTCAACTTAGATTTCTTTTAAAGATATTTCTAATCAAGAACTAGGTTAGAATTGTGTACCTAAAGCCTTGGAGTGCCTCTTCTTATACAGGGGTAGAAATCAGGGAGGCTGAGTCCTCTTAGGACTCTACCTCTAATCCCTTATCCCTGAATTATTAGGGATTTTGCCTTATCTTTGGGCAATCCCAATTACCTTAGGAAACTGATCCCCCGTCTCCCGAACTGTCGTAGCGGGGAGGGAGACTTCCCGGGTTATCTCTTAGCCTAGGGCTTATTAGACAAGCTGTACCGTAGGCTATTTGTCGTTGGCTGGCCGAACTAATTGTTGGTCGGCCTTTCTAATTGGTCGAACTAATTATGGGCTAGCCCTTCTAGGTAATCTCAAGTATGATTTGCTTTAGGCTGGCCTCCAAGCCCATGGTTTTATTTGCCTCCAACTGCCCTCAGCTCTGGTCTTCATTTTGGCTAGAGAGCTTAATGAGAAGTCAAATATTTATGTAATTTATTTGTTCAGTGAGTGTTCCTTTTCGTATGTCTTTTGCTCGATACGTATGTCGAGGTTGACTACTAGTGCTTACTTTCTTCACTCCGGAGTGTTTTGTTTGGCACCCATTCATTGTCATATCTAGTCCATTTGTTTTCCTTTCTGCTTGACAGCTGTGCGTCTTGCCTCCAAATGGTGACGTAGTCATCATTGGCTCGCTTGGGGATGGCACATGTTGCCTCGGTGTGCTGAGGCATCTTTTCAATTGTACGGCGTATTAAATGCGCCGCCGTCATTTGAGTTTCGATGGGTATAAAAGCCCAACTTCAAATGTTTTTTTCCCTTTTTCTACCATTGTTAACCATTTTCAAACTTCTTTGAGTTTCCTCTGCTATCTCCGATGACAGAGAATCTAGCAATCGACGATTGGTTCTTAACACTGGCGAAAGACCTTGCCTCCAAGACTATTTTTGCATCGTCTTTTTCGTAAAAAAACCTTTCCCTTATCTCTTTTCGTTCTTTTCTGTGCTTTAAGGCGAGCTTGCCCTCGGCCTTTGTTCCCGTTTAAAAAAAAACTTCTTTTCTCAGACAAAAATGGACAAACTCCGAAAATTAGTGTCCACGCTAGAGGCGATGGAGGCTTTCCAACGTCGATACCAGATCCCTGGCGACGTGCGAATTACTCTGGCTAATCTTGATGATTCTCGCTAGGAAAACTGGGAAAAGCTTCCCCTTCCTCTGGTTGCCTTAGTGGAAAAGGGAGTTCGATTCCCACTTCATCCCCTTCTTCGCCGAGTCTCAGTCATTATTGAGTAAGTCCTATGCAGGTATCCTCTAATGTTTTTAGAGTGATCATCAGCGTCGTCAAGTTGAACCATATTCTGGGTACCAACATTGGTACTAGGGACATAGTGTATTGCTACAATATGGTTCAGCACTTCACGGGGTCTTATTATCTCAAAGCCAAAAGGGTGAGTGAGAAATTGGCGATTAAACTACCAGATTTGGGGAAGCAAATCGATGATGACTTCCTCTATATTACGAAAAATTTTGAGTTTGGCCCCAACGAGCAGGAGGACATCTTCACGGTTCCCCAAAGAAACAGACTCGGCCTCGGTAGTTCTGTTGCCAACTGTTCACTTATTTGCTTAGTTCAAGTTTTTATTTTTATTCTAACGGACTTCTTCTTTTTATTCGACGTAAGTGCCATTGCCAACAGTTGAGCTCGGGGTCTTCTACTTGAGGTACACCTTGAGGATTTAGAGAAAGCCCGTGCTTACAATGGCCTTCCCGAACAAAGGGGGCTCGAGTGCACGACATATATCCTTCTGAAATACATTCTAACATACCAAAGCTTCATTAGACCAAACACCGCCGGAGTTCGAATTGCTACTCCTGCCTCAGCACCTGTCGATGTCGGGTCTTTCCTTTCATAAGAGCAAAAAGGCAAGTTACTATAGCTCACCCTTCATTTCTACAAGACTACCTTGAGCCATCGTCTTTGGGGTACACTATCTCTATTTCTTCATTGGCCTCTTCTTTTATCGACTCATCCGAGTAAGGCCAAGTGTTAGCCATGGCCAAACGAAAGGCAACTGCGGCTGATCTTATCGAATTCCTCACACTCGGTGGCCCAAAGAAAAAACTTTCAGTGATAGCCACCACCAAGGCAACCAAGCAGACTCTCGAGCTCTTGGGTGCAACTTCAAGATGTCCGACAACAAAGAGGCCAAAGAAGGTGCCAAAAGTGCATGCAAGGGAGAAAGAAAAAGAAATGGAAAAGAAGAAAGAAAAGAAAAAGAGAAAGAGGAAAGTAAGGGAGAGAGAGAGAGAGAGAATGGAAAGAAGGTAGCTAAGTCCTTTGAGGGTCCCGAATCCTGGACCCCCATCCTGTTTAAGGAGGGTCAACCCATCACAATTGAGGACCGTGCTAGGTCCCCGAAGAAGGCCTTTGATTTGTCCAACGCTTTGCTGCTACAAGCAGACATGGAGGAAGTCCAAAAATTTCCCCATGAAAAATTGAACAAGTCCACTATTCGTCATTCTGTTTAGGTATTTTGCTTGGTCTTTATTTCCTTATCTTCCTTTTATTTTTCCTTTCTGATTGGTTGCCTTCCTTTTCCTTAGAGCTTGCAGCGCATGATGGCTACGATGGAGAGGGTTGAGGCGCAGTAGGCAGAGCTTACCAAGCTTTGCAAGTTGAACTTCAATTATCTTCAACATATATAGAAGTTGGAGGCTAGCCTGCTTGAGAAGACAAAGATTGCTGACGCTACTCGGGTGAGGGTGTCCGAGTTAGAGATATTAGAGATTGCTCGGACAAGGCAGCTGAAGGAGAAAGAAGACAACCTCTTAGCCTCCCAAGCCTAGCTCAGGAAGACTGAAGCAGAGCTAGCTCTGGCCTAGAAAAAGGCCTATGCAAAAAGAGTGGAGGAGGCCATCGAGAACCATAAGGGGCAGATCCCCAAATTTCAAGACATTATCTACGCCTCTGCATGGGAGGCTGCACTAAAGGCTGTCGGGATTGACTCGTCCTCCCCCCTCTTCCAAGAGATCCCTCTGTCGAGCAAGCAAGTGAAAGCAGGGGAAGAAGAAGTTAGAGAAGAAGTTGTGGTGGTGGAAGATGGTTAAGAGGGAGGGGAAGATGGTTCCAATCAGACCACCGTCGCTACCGCTACTGAAGGAGTGGGTACTATCATGGAGACTATCGAAGACTTCTTTGCTGCCCCTTGAGGGTTATTGTTTCTTCCTTTTTTGCCTAAGTTATGTCTTGCCCGTTTAGGGCTTTTGTTTGTAGCTCTGAGAGTCCCATTCCCTATTTATTAATGAAAATTTACTTTTTTCTTCTTAGATCCAAATTACTTTGCTTGTATGCATAGGACTTAGCCGTTTTGAACTTGGTCATTTTGGACTAAGTCTTTTTCAGACTTAGTATTTTTAGGCTGCTTTCATTCATTTATATGGGATTTGAGCTTCCATACTAAGGGCTAAATCTGTTTGGATAAATTTTGAATTTAACATTTTTAGGTTTTTTCTTCCCAAGTATGGGATTAAGCTTCCATACAAAGGGTAAATCTGTTCGGATAAATTTCAAACTTAGCCTTTTAAAGCTTTTTCTTTCCAAGTATGGGATTAAGCTTCCACACAAGACGTAATTCTGTTCAGATTAATTTCGAATTTTGCCTTTTTAGGCTTCTCTATGCTAGTATGGGATTGAACTTCCATACTTAGGGCTAAATCTGTTCAGATAAATTTTGAACTTGGCATTTTTAGGCTTCTCTTGACTAGAGGGTATAGTATGTGTGCCCCCCAAATTTTTATGAAAAAGTATGTGTAGAAAAAAAATTAAATTAAAGAATAATAATTTGAAAAAGTAAAACTCTTTCCAAGTAATGGCGTTTTATTTCCAAACTAAGAAATTACAAAAAACTTAGAACCTAAAAATAAAATTTACGCAAGTTATTTGCATTCCATGGTCTTGGGACGGGTCTATCATCTCCGTCTTCCAAGTTGTAGGCTCCAGTTCCTACCTTAGAAATGACTTTGTAAGGGTCCTCCCAATTCGGCCCGAGCTATCCGTGGACTGGGTCTCTCATGTAACCAAAGACCTTTCTTTGGACGAGGTCTCCTTCACCAAACTCACGACGTTTGACCCTTCTATTGTATTCTCTAGCCAGGGTCTGCTAATAGTATGCCAATTTAATGGTTGCCATGGCCCTTTGTTCTTCAACTAGGTCTAAATCCAGGCCTAGGGTTCTTGCATTCAGCTCGGGAGTACTGACTTCGGTTCGAATTGTCGGTAATTCAACCTCTAGTGGTATCACCACTTCTATTCCGTTGGCTAGGGAAAAAGGGGTCTCCCTAGCAGACCTCCTTGGGGTTGTTCGATTTGTCCATAGAACTGAGGGCAGTTCCTCTACTCATCTTCCCTTCGTAGCATCCAACCTCTTCTTAAGCCCGTCAATGATGATCTTGTTTGTTGCTTCCGCCTGTCCATTACTCTGTGGGTACATTTGTTAGAGTTGGTATACTGAAAATTAGATTTTTAGTATTTAATTTAATTTTAATAAAATTAATTTTCTATTTTATGAAAATTTTTATGAGTAATGTATGTGTATCATTTCTTTAATGTTATACATGAATGCCCAATAATATGTACAGTATTTAATATGGTATGTAGAGTATAATTTGCATACAAAAGATCAGATTTTAGGTTTCTTGTAGAATATAAGTTTTATGTTTACAATTTAGATGGAAATGGACATACCATCGGTACGACTGTAGTACAGAGTTTTAGTAAACCTATCTTGGTTACAGAGAACAGATAATAACATCGTTTATTGTTCCGACTCTCTATGCTTGTACACTTTGTGTGTATTGAATGAAATACATTGAGGTAATTAATTTTATACTAACTATATAAATTAATTTACAACTCAAGGTTATTATGAATAGTACTTATACTCTTAATCCTAAAGTAATTATTGACTTATATATATTCAATATTTATTATTTTGATTTATTAGAGGGTGCGATCTTATATGAATTTATATTTTTGGTGAGTTAGATAGTGGTATTATTTATATGATGAGTATTAATTATTGACGAAATTCACATCTCAAAATATGGGGAATGACGATATCCCTTAAGTAAGTTTATAAGTTTTGACCGAGTCAAACCCTCAGGTGAATTTGATTATTCGGCGGTCAAATAAGTTAAGTGGAAGGGCTTAAGAAATTACAATATTCCGATTAAATAAAATTATCAGTAATTAAATTTAATTGGCGGGTATCAGGTATCTTAACGTGGAGAGAAATAATAAGTATTGAATAACTGAGCTCAATGCAAGATGGTCTTGAGATTATGGATTAGGGTATAATTATAGTTCTTTTGTGGTGTGAACTGTAATTCAGTATTTTATGAAAATCACAGAAACCGTTACTAGTTTTCCATAATTATAAATACCACTATGAGGTTTACTTAATTATAAAAATCGTTGATGGGTGTCTGTGTTTCATTGTAAGTCTTACTCATAATTACTCCACAGGTTCCTACTATAGCCCTACAAATATGCGAGTAGGCTGAACTAGTTTTCATAACTTGTCTTTAAGACTAAAGCTGTATAGATTTTGTCTGTACGAATTCTCGATAGTCCGTAGCCCACACTACGTTCGAGAATCACATAAGAAAATACAGTTGAAGGTCTGACGGGAGCTTCAACTCAGGAACAAAAATGTAGTTGAAGATTTGATCGGTAAAAAATATTATTCAAAATTAATTTTGATTGCACGGGTTTTAATGTTAATCGTTCGATGTCAAAAGTTTTACTAGAGCCTGTTTCGGTGTTTGTCCGTCCAGTTAATTTTTTTACCAAAAATCGTTTGCGAAAATAATGATCTTAATAGTCTTGCCTCCAATAATTGGTATTAGAACCATTTTATTTTTGATTTACAGTTATCAGGGCCGGATAGTTTTAAAACTGTGCTAACTTAGTTTTGTAGGCATTCTAATTTTGATTTTATGATTGCCATTTATTTTATGTTTGATTGAATGGTGTGAATGATGATTATTATTTTTAATCACGGGAGTTGATCATAATAGATATAATGTGAGTCTTTGAGACATAGGATCGATGTGATAGCTAATTTTTAATTTTTAAATATCTATTTATATTATTTAAGAATAGGTTGAATATATCGAAGAACACGAAAAACAGGTAGCGGCACTGGCGGTGGTTTTGGGGTTTCGGGCCACAAATCGCAGTGATTTTTCTATTATTTTTTGACTTAATTTTCAGAAGCTTTATTTGTGTGTGCATATTTTAGGTTTAAAAACAATATTAAAAATAGTGCTGAAAATGAAATAAAAATACTACATAAAAATAGCTTGGCCGGCGGCACCACCGGCGACAATTTTGGGCAATTTTTTGATTATTTTTTGATATTTTTTAGACTGTTTTAAATAAATTTTTTTGACATAAAATAGCAGTAAAATACCACTGCAAAATTTGTCTAAAAAGTAAAAAACAAATAGCATCAAAACAGGTGGAATAAACCGGGCAGCGGCGGCGATTTACCGGCAGCGGTAATGATTTGCTTGCGGCGGCGGCAGCAGCCTCTGAGGTTTTTTTGGATTATTTTGAAGGCGTTCTTTGAAATATCATGTAGCTGGATATTTGAGCTATATTTATTTTTTGGAAAAAACGAGCCTGAAAGAAGCACCGAAAAAAGCCCAAATAGAGCACTGTTTGGGGCAGTGGCACACATGGGCGACGACAAGCTGTTTCAGGCTGTTTTTGGGCTATTTTCTAGGTAATTTTTGCGCAATTTTTTTAAACAAAAAATAATACTTTTTGAGAGCATTTTTTTTGGTATAAAAAGTTTCAAAAACGTAGTTCGGCTGAGGCAGCAAAAGCTACTTGAAGTTGGCGGCATAAGGTGGCGCTGACAGGGTGGTGGTGGCCAGTGGTTTTGGCTTGGTCTGGGGTTATTTTTTGGTCATTTTCTAGTGTGTTCGAAACTGATATAATATATATATATATTGAAATATATCAGGAAATCCTAATTCAATTGGGACGTTGGAATCAGAAACGAACAAGGATTGATGCAGTTTATCTTCAGCGGGAATTTAAAACTCATTAGAGTTTTTCTTTGATCATAAAATCGGGATATGTGTATATCATGTTTGTATATATATGAACTGTGTGGATGATTGTATATCTGTTTTACATTTATCTTGTTAATTTAATTAATTTAAAAATTCGGTATTAATTAAAATATTTTGTAATAAAAAATAAAATTAAGTTTTTTTAATTAAAAATTTTAATTAAATGAAAAAACTTTAGACATTTTATTTTTTACAAAATATCATGTTCAAGACGATTTTTCATAAAATTGGATATATCTTAGAAAAACGTAAAAATTAATTCTGAATTTTGAATTAATTAAATAGAAAATTATTTAATCGAAATAAATTATTATTTTTTAAAAATTGTGGAACGAAAATAAATATCTTTAATCAATACCTTAGTTGAAAAGATGGTTTAGTAAACTGTGCATTTATTAAATTTTATTTGATACGTATTTAAACACGAAAAGATGGTTTGGTAAACCGAAATATTTGGAATCGTGTACGCGAAAAGTTGTTGAATTCTTTTAGATCATGTGATTTTTGAAATTAATAAATTTATTTTAATTAAATAAATTTTTATTACTTTAAAAAATATTTTTAAAATCTAAATAGGAGAAAGAATTTATTCACAGATAAATCTCGCGATTTTCATCACCAGTTTGTAGGCGATGCAATTAAATTCTGCGTGTTGGCAATAAGGTCTTTCTCCCATCTGACAGATTAATTGCAGTATCGTCAGTACAACCCTCCTTTAAGAATAATTCTAGATAATTGTTAGTGTGTATCACTTTTTCATCAGAAGGTTTTATTGCGAAACAATTGATTTAAAATTAAGTGATGATTAACAGTTACCTGTTTATAATAGTATCATCTCCATCTGAATCACTGCTATTATATGCTGGATTGAAATTATATCAGTGATTTAATTTTACTTAACATGGTCAGTTGTCTAGATAGTAAAATTAATAGGGATTGCCCTATCTGGTCATACGATAGATAGTAGACGTACTCCCATCGAGGCAGGCTATTCGTAGGGTTCCAGGCTACTGGCAATTTTTTTTTTAAAATGGTAGAGGGAACCAAATTAAAATAAATTTAAAGTTTTTCTCATCATAATTAACAGTATTTTTAATTATTTGATTCTCAGGATTAAATTGACTTTCAACCCACTCGCTTCAATACTCAAAGAAAATAAACTTACAAGATCAAATTATGTTAACTGAAAACAAAACTTGGACATTGTCATAACTGCAGAGAATTACAAATTTATATTAACTGAGATATATCCATCGCTACCTGATGTGGGGGCGACCGGACTAAAAACCAAGGCCCATCAAAAGTGGCAAAAAGCTGATTAAATGGTTGTCCAGCAGAGGTAGAAGCAAGTTCAGGTCAGGACGACAGCCTAAATGCTGAGGTAGTGACAAGACTGGTCACATCCTGAAGAACTATAGGGAGCCGAAGAAGAAGGTTGACGATGAGTCAGCTAATGTTGTGATAGAAAATGTCCATGACGCTTTGTTTTTGTTAATGGACAGTCTTATTGATTCATGGGTACTGGATTCAGGAGCCTCCTTGCATACTACGGTGCATCGAGAGATCATGAAAAATTATGTTGCTGGTGACTTTGGCAAAGTATATTTGGCAAACGACGTTAGACATCGTGGTTACAGGCGATGTCAGAATTAGAGTTCCAAATAGTTTAGTATGGAAGATACATAAGATACGACATGTAGCTAAATTGATGAGAAATTTAATTTTTGTTGGACAGTTAGATTCTGAGGGTCATTCAGTGACCTTTGTTAGTGGCACGCAAAAAGTCACCAAATGAGCTATGGTAGTAGTACGAGGAACAAAGATGGGTAACCTGTACATGACCACAAGTACAAGAGATACATTGGCACTGGAAGACAGTGGTTTAGACACAAGTTTGTGGCATCCGAGGCTGGGGCATATGAGCGAAAAGGGGATGAAAATTCTATAGTCAAAGGACAAGTTGCCGGGTTTGAAGTCTATGAAGTTTGATTTGTGTGAGGGCTGCATCTTCGGGAAGAAGGGGAAGATCAGTATTCTGAAAGGCGGCAGGGGACCAAAACCAGACATGCTAGAGTTGGTATACACAGATCTGTGAGGACCTTCTCCAGTTGCATCTCTTGGAGGCTCACAGTACTATATCGCGTTTATGAACGACTCCAGCAAGAAGGTATGGCTTTATTTTCTAAGAAATAAATTTGATGTGTTTGATGTTTTAAAGAAGTGGAAAGCATTAATGGAGACTTAAACTGAGTTAAAGTTGAAGTGTTTGAGGTCAGACAATGGAGGTGAATACACAGACGAGAGATTCAAGGAGTTCTAAGCAGCCATTGGAATGAGGTGGGAAAAGTTAATTTTAGGGATGACACAGCAGAATGGCATAGCTGAGCGGATGAACAGGACGCTAAATGAGAGAGCCAAAAGCATGAGACTGCATTCTGAGCTACCCGAGTGCCTTTGAGCTGATGTAGTGGACACAACATCCTATCTTCTAAATCAGGGACCGTCAATATCGCTGGGTTTCAGAATTCCAAAGGAGGAATAAAGCAGAAAAGAGGTGAACCTATCTTTTCTGAAAGTCATTCGTTGCACGTCATAAGTTTATATTGATTCTGATGCTAGAAGTAAATTGCAACCAAAGTTCAAAGTCTATTATTTTATTAGATATAGTGATGACGAGTTTGGCAATCGATTTTGGGACGACAAAAATTGAAAGATCATCAGAAGCAGGAATGTGGTATTTAATGAACATGTGCTGTACAAGGATAAGTCAAAGGCTGACATAAATAGTGCGTTGCTATAGATGATGAAATCTGAGTTCATTGTCTTGGATAACATTTTTGAGGGATCCAAACAGAACGGGAATGAGAAAGTCAAGGAGAACGAAAACCCACATGTGATACACAATACACCGATGACAGCAGTCAGGAGGTCTTCCAAGAGCATCAGACCGCCACAACGATTTTTACCGTCCATGTTCTACATATTGCTCACTTGCAGTGGTGAGCCAGAGAGTTATGTAGAAGCCTTGCAGATCGAGTGTTCGATGAAGTGGGAGTTAGCGATGAAGGATGAGATGAATTCCCTGCTGACAAACCAGATGTGGGAGTTGATAAGATTGCCAACTGGAAAGAAGGCGCTGCACAACAAGTGGGTCTACGGAGTAAAGGAAGAATATGATGGCAGCAGGCACTACAAGGCAAGGTTAGTTGTCAAGGGATTTTAGTAGAAGAAAGGAGTTAACTTCTTTAAAATCTTATCCTCGATTAGGAAGTTGACAACAATCAGAATTGTGCTGAAAATTATTGCTACAGAGGATCTATTTCTAGAGCAGTTGGATGTCAAGACTGTGTTTCTTCACGGTGGGTTCGAAGAAGACATATACATGCACTAGCCTGAGGGATTTGCAGTGAAAGGCAAGGAAGACATAGTTTGTAAATTGAAGAAGAGCTTGTATGGTCTGAAACAAGCTCTAAGATAGTGGTACAAGAAGTTTGACAGTTTCATGCAGAGTACCGTGTTTACAAGGCTGGAGGCAGATCATTGTTGTTATGTCAAGACTTTTGACAGTTTCTATATCATCTTGTTGCTGTATGTGGATGATATGCTCGTTGCTGGACCATGCATTGGGGAGATCAACAAACTAAAGAAGCAGTTGTCAAAACATTTTGCTATGAAGGATTTGGGAGCTGCCAAGCAAATCCTTGGGATGAGAATAGTTAGAGAAAGAGTTGAAGGAGCCGTGAGACTATCCAAAGCAGAGTATGTGAAGAAGGTGCTGAGCAGGTTCAACATGGATGGCGCAAAACCTTTCAGCACGTCTTTAGCTAGCCATTTCAGGCTAACTAAAGATCAGTATCCAAAGACAGAATAGGAGCTAGAGCATATAAGTAAGGTCCCATATACGACGACTTGGTAGCCTATTGTATGCTATAGTCTGTACTAGACCAGATATTGCACATGTAGTGGGAGTAGTTAGTAGATACATAAGCAATCTAGAAAAGTAGTATTGGGATGCTGTCAAATGGATTCTGAGATATTTGAAGGGGACTACATATACGTCCTTGTGTTTCACAAAGACAGGACTAAAGCGGCAGGGCTATGTGGATACCGACTTAACCGGCAATAATGATAGTAGGAAGAGCACCACCGGGTTTGCCTACACCCTAGGTGGCACAGCAGTGAGTTGGGCCTTAAAGTTGCAGAAGGACGTGGCTCTTTCTACAATAGAAGTAGAGTTTGTTGCCGTGATAGAGGTTGGAAAGGATATGGTGTGGTTACATGGTCTCATTGATGAGTTGGGTTAGAAGGTTGAGGATGCTCTACAATGACAGTCAGAGTGCCATATTTCTTGCTAAGAACCTGACATTACACTCCAGGATGAAGCACATACAGTTGCAGTATCACTTCATTCGTTCGTTACTGAACAGTAGTTAGTTGAATCTTGAAAATATTACCGGGGCAACAAATCCAGCTGATATGTTGACAACAGGAGTTAACATTGACAAACTGAAGTTGTGTTCGACTTCAGTTATTCTTTAGGGTTAGAAGACAAAAATGGGTCACATAGGTTTGAGTGTTTGTTTCGGTGGTTTCAAGGTGTAGGTGAATTTGATGGGATGTCTCAAGGCTTGGATTGATTTTACTTCAAGTGGGAGAATTGTTGAGTTGAGTGAAGGAAAACTAAGAAATTGGGTTGACCACTGCTCGAGCGGTGGTATCTACAGGTGAGATACTAAGAGCATGTTTTGACTGCCCGATAGAGCGCTCAAGCGGTCTATGTGAAGGTCGCATGTTATAAGCTAGTAGGGTTGTAGCAGCCACATAATTGTGTTATTTTTCTTTTGATATTTTGTATTTCTCATCCAAGAACTCTTTTTCCTTTATAAACTTTAATCATAACAGTGAAGTGTATGATCCCGTAGACGTAGGCACAGATTGTCGAACCATGTAGACCTTGTCTTTGTGCTTGAATTGTCTCTTTCTCTCATCTTCGTTTGTTATTCTGTGTTTGCGTGTTCGTGATTGATCTTGGGCGGGATTAGTAATCGCTGCGAGACCTTGGCCCATTTTTTTTTGGCATTTTTTGACGCGTGTTTTCCATTTTTGATTTTTGTATGTTTATATGATTTTGATGCATGATCGGGGTTAGATATGCATGCATGGTTGGTTCCCCGGGCCGTGGGACATTGTGGTGCAAATTTTAAAAAATTAAAAAAAAGATATTTTGAATGCCTATAAATATCTAGAGTTAAATATTTTCAAAAGATAATTTTAAAACTTTTTCGCTAAGTTTCTTTCTTTTTCTCTTTGTCTTCTCTCTAACGTTTTGGGGGACCGGGACTCAATTTTCGACGATCCAACAGCAGATCCTTGCTTTTGGCATCCTGGTCTACACATCCATCCCGACTGAATTTCATTCTGGCAAAGCTCGATTTTGCAAGTGGATCGAGACGTCGAGTTTTGAACTCACCGAGGTAGGATCCTAGACTCTAATATCTTATAAAGGTGCTACGTGTAATCGTGCGTGTTTTTACCGTCTTGATTTGCATGAAAATCAGTTTTGTTTCAAAGTTGGGTTTTGGGGTTTAAAATCGTTTTTCGTTGATTTCGGTGGATGAAATCGGGTGTTAAGAGTTTCTTTCGAGGTTTTGGTGTTAGGCTTGGGTGTGTGTATATCCGAGGGTGTTGGATGAGAGTTTGGAGGCGTCGAATCTAGGTTTTGGAGGCTGAAACAGTGTTTGAAAACTGTTCTTGCCTCGATTCAGTAGACTGGACCGTGAGGTTTAGTCGTATGGATCTTGGTTTTTGAGGATCGATCGACTGGACCGTGCGGTCAGTCGACTGGATATTTGTTTTTGGGCATTTTTTGCGAGATTCCAGTGTGTTGTTT
>JAOTRH010087599.1:0-16764 GCA_034768845.1 Heliamphora exappendiculata | reverse complement strand
CGAGCGGGAGCTCATCATCCGCGGTGGTGTCGCCGCCGGGATGACCTCCGCCCAGCTGGCGCGCGCCACCGGCATCAGCAGCCGCGGCGTGGACCGGCTGGTCGCCGAGTGGGGCATCGAGCGGCGGCCGCAGTGAGCCGCGAGATGCGCGCCGACGACCTGGTGCCCGCCGTTCACGGCTCGGTGATCGCCCTCCTGGCCCGCACAGTGCCGCACCTCGCGCACGCGCTCGCCGGCGAGCCGGTGTCGGTGCTGGTGCGCCACGAGAAGGTGATCCGGGCGCAGCTGACCGGGTACGAACCGGCGTTCGAAGTCGACGTCGCCCGCGCCCTGCTGATCGAGTGGGCCGCGAAGCGGACCCGCGAAGACCTGTGGGCCGAGAAACCGCGTGCCGACCGCCGCGACGGCGTGCCCCGCATCGCGTGACCAGGAACGGACCAAAAGGGCACGCCGTCGTCGGAACCCTGTGCCACACTCCTAGTGTGTATGCACACGTCTAGCCAAGGAGGTCACGGTGATCGACCGCAAGCTGATCGACCCGGCCACCGGCAAGATCGACCTGTCCGCCTGGCGTGAGCGGGTCACCGCCCTGCAGACCGTGGGCCGCTGCCGCTGCGGCAAGGCCACCTTCCCCACCACCGAGACCCGCGACAGCTTCGGCGTGATCCACCTCGACGTCGAGTGCTCGGCGGGGCACAGTGCAACGATTCGCCACAGCCGGCAGCTGGCCGAACCGGAGCCGGTCGGCGTCGGGTGAGCACCCAGATCACCACCGCCACCAGGCGCCTGATCCGGGAACGGTCCGGCGGGGTGTGCGAGGTGTGCGGTGCGGCGCGAGCGACCGAAGCGTCGCACCGCCGCCCGAAAGGCATGGGCGGCACCTCGGTGGTGGAACGTCACACCGCGGCGTGGGTGATCGACGCCTGCCACGACTGCCACCAGCACCGGATCGAGCGGCACCGCACCGACGCCCTGGCCCGCGGTTGGCTGCTCGGTCCGGGGCAGAGTGCAACGGCGACACCGGCGTGGCTTACCTTGCTGTACGGAACCGGCTGGTGGTTCCTGCTCGAAGATGGCGGCTACGGGTGGGGCCCGGACGTCAGCGCACAGTGCAACGCTGTCGATCTTGCCCGAACGTGAAGGTCGCAGAACGTACGGTCGCACTGTGTGGCTAACTGCTCAGGTGTGCGCTAGCGTGACATTTCCCCGACTCTTTCTCCGGAAGGCACTTGAGCATGGCGGCGAGCAACGTGCGCCCTCTCCGACGACCACGCGGAGTGATCGCCGGTAGCTACATACGGGTCTCCTCCGACGGCGGCGGCAGCCACCTAGGTCAAGACGAGCAAGAAAAGCTCAACCTCGACCTCGCCGACGCGCTCGGCTGGACGGTCGCGATGACCTACGTCGACAACGACCTGATACACACCGGCCCCCGAACCGGGTACGAGCGGCTGAACCAAGACCTACGCGCCGGCGTCATCAACGCCGTCGTCACCGCCCACGTCGACCGGCTGCGCCGCGACACGATGGAGCTCGAGCCGTTCATCGCCCTGGCCGACGAGCAGAAGGCGAAGCTCGCGACCGCGACCGGCGAGGTGGACCTCGGCACGAAGGCGGGCCGCACCTACGCCAAGCAGGCCGGCACGTACGCCCGCCTCGAGCACGAACGACGGCAGGACTCCGTCCGCGACCGCTACCAGGCCGACGCGGCGGCCGGTGCCGCGTGGGTGTCCGGGTCCCGCTGCTACGGGTACGCCCCGGACGGCGTCACCGTCGTCGAGAGCGAAGCGCGGGTGCTGCGCGACGTCGCCGACCGGATCTTGGCCGGGGAGTCGCTGCGCGCGATCGTGAACGGCCTCAACGACGCCGAGGTGAAGACCACCCGCGGCGGGGCGTGGCACCCGTCGACGTTGAAGCGGCTCATCACCAACCCGCGGCTGACCGGGATGCGGGTCTACAAGGGGCAGTCGAGCAAGGGCGAGTGGCCGCCGATCATCACGCCGGCCAAGCAGAGGCGGGTGGCCGCCGCGCTCGCGAAGGCCGCGCAGGCGCACACCGGTGCGGGCACCGCGACCAGGTCTCCACGGTCGTACGTGCTGTCCGGCGGGCTGCTGGTGTGCGGGTTCTGCGGCAACACCCTGTCGGCCCAGCCGACCGGCGACAAGCGCGGCTACATCTGCCGGAAGCGGCCCAACGGCGTCGGGTGCGGCCGCATCCGGATCGGCGCCGACAAGCTCGAGGCCGAGGTGATCGAGCGGGTGCTCGGACGGCTGGCGTCACCGCAGATCCGCAAGCGGCTGGCAACGGCGCTGAACGTCGTCGACGGCCGCGGCAACGTCACCCTCGACCTGATCCACGAGAAGGAGTCCGAGCTCGCCCGCCTGGGTCGCGACTACGCCGACGGCGTGTTCGGCCGGCCGGAGTTCGCCGCGGCGTCGGCCCGGATGAACGAGCAGATCGAGCAACTACGCGAGCAGGCCCGCCGCGCCGCGCGTCTCCTGGAACTACCCGAGCCGTCCCCTCAGTCGCTCGCGCAGTGGTGGGAGGAGCACGACGTCGTCGCCCGGCGGGACCTGCTCGCGACCGTCGTTGACCACATCGTCGTCGGGCCGGCGACGAAGCACGGACCGGGCGGGCTGGACACCGACAGGCTCACCTGGGTGTGGCGTACCGACTGAGTAAGTCAGCGACGAAACGTCTTCTATTGCAGACGAAACTGCTGCGTGGATAGTTGTCACCCGGCTAACTCCCGCCGTGAGTGAGCGCTTACAGTCTTCGGATACCCGAAGCCTTCGACCACATCGGCTAGGGTCCGCAACCACACCCCCCGGTGGTCTCCCCGCAGGAGGACGAATCCGTGACCCGCAAGGCTGTTTCCCCGTCGCCCTCGACTCTCGCCGAGCGCATCGCCGCGCGCGCCGAGCTCGAGGACGACGTCGTGCCGATGCCGGATTCGGTGATTGAGCGGGTGGCCGCGATGCTGCGACCGGTGCCGGCCCTGGCGGCCGACGACGTCAGCGACGGCGGCCGAGCACAGGCGTGAAGATGACGCGGGTCGGCACGTACCACCAGCCGACCAGCACCCACCAGGCCGGGCTGTGCTTGCGGCGGGTGTCGTTCGGTGTGCTGGGCATCGCGTCTCCTCGGTAGTGATCGGGCGGGCCGCTCATCCTCGCCCGCGCGCAATCCGCACGCAAACCCACCCGCATCTTTTGCTGGCTTCATCTTGCACACGTGTTCGATTGCGTGCTAGACTTAATCTAGCAAGCTGGGAGGGTCCCGGCTCGCGAGAGGAGCCCTAGCCGTGAGCACCAGCGAGTACCAGGTCATCGACGTCGACGCCATCCGCCCGAACCCCGAGCAGCCCCGCAAGCAGTTCGACGACGGCGCCCTGGCCGAGCTCGCCGCCTCCATCAAGGCCAACGGGCTGCTGCAGGCCATCACCGTCCGGCAGATCGGCAGGACGTACCTGATCGTCGCGGGCGAGCGGCGCTGGCGGGCGCTGCAGCTGGCCGGCATCACGACCACCGAAGCGAAGGTGCTGCGCGGCATCGGCCGCGCCGACGCCTACACCCTGTCCGTCATCGAGAACCTGAACCGCCGCGACGTCACCCCGATGGAGGAGGCCGGCGGCTACGCGCAGATGCGCGAGGACGGCAAGACCGTCCAGCAGATCGCCTCCCTGATCGGCCGGACCCCTGAGCGGGTCACGCAGTACCTCGAGCTCCTGGACCTCACCCCCGCGGCGCGCGAACTGCTCGACGGCGGCGGCATGAAGGTCGGGCTCGCCTGGTACGTGTCGCGGCTGTCGGCGGCCGGCCAGCAGGTCGCCATCCGGAAGTACCTCGGCGGCGAGTTCAAGAGCGACACCGACGCCTCCGCCTTCTGCACCGCCGTCCGCGCGCACGAAGCGCAGGACGGGCTGTTCGGCGAGCCGATCACCGAGGACGAGCGCCGCGCCCAGGCCGCGAAGCGCCGGGCCCTGCACTCCAAGATGGCGACGCTCGCCAGCGCGTACACCGCCTGCACCGACCTCGCCGCGATGGACCCCGCCGAGGTCGCCGCGGCCCTCGCCGGTGACGGCGGCATCGGCACCTACCGCGACCAGCTGGCGCTGATGGTGGCGCAGGCCAACAAGGCGCTCGCGGTGCTCCGCAAGGCCGACGCGGCCATCGAGGCCACGACCGCGCTCGCCGCGGCCGTCTGAGCGCACGGTCACCCCTAGCCGGTGTTTCACGTGAAACCGCCCCGCGCACCGCCCGCACCTGTGCTAGAGTTAGTACAGCAGACACCCCACCGAGAGGAACCCGCGTGACCAGCTTCGCCACCTGCACCTACCAGGAAATGACCACCGACCGGGGCATCCCCGTCCGCACGACCGTCGGCTTCCCGCGCTTCGCGTTGAAGTACGAGCTCGCCGGCCACCTCACCACCGTCACCCCTGACCGAGCGATGCTCAAGATGGGGCCCGACGCCTACCGCGACGCCTACTTCGCCAAGCTCGACCGGGCGGGCGTCGACGGCATCCGGGACGAGGCGCAGCGGCTCCGGCTCGCGCCGGCCGCCCGCGGCCTGAACCCCGAACTCCCCGTCGTCGTGCTCTGCTTCGACAAGCTGTGGATCCCGGGCGAGTGGTGTCACCGCACCCTGTTCGGCACCTGGTGGCTGTCGGAGACCGGCGAGGACGTCCCCGAGCTCGGCAAGACCACCCACACCCACGACCCCAAGGGCAAGCCGTACCGGGAGACGGCGGGCACCACCCTGTTCTGATCGACCGTCGGACGCAGTGTGTATGGTCTCGCCTAGCCGGGTGCGCCGTACGCACCGCGCCCGGCGCCTGCGTCCCTAGCTCAACGGCAGAGTGCCCACCTTCCCGGTGGGAGGTCCGGGGTCGAAACCCGGGGGACGCTCTGAGCCCCGCAGCCGCGTGACCTGCGGGCAGGAAGGCACCCCTGTGTTCTCCGGCAGCATCCCCGGCCAGCTGCGGCCGATCCTCGCCGATCACGTCCGAACGTGGGACCCCGCCGACGTGTACGTCGCCTGCTCCGGCAACTTCACCATCGAGCGCACCGTCGCCTCCGTCGCGCCGACCGCCCGCATCCACGGCTGCGACGTGTCGATCTACAGCGCCAACATCGGCCGCTGGCTGTCCGGGCAGTCCGTCCGCGTCCGCGTCCGCGAGGAGTCCCACGACCGGCTCGGCTGGCTCGAGCCGTACCTCGACGACGGCGTCGGCTCCGTCGCCGTGCTGCAGCTGCTCACCAACTTCGGCGACGCCGTCGACCGCTCCTGGCAGCCGTACTTCGCCCGCCAGCTGGCCGGGTACCGCGAGCAGTTCCCCCACCTCCACGCCCGCACCGTCGCCAAGCTCAACGAGGTGCCGGTGCGGCTCGCGTCGTTCGCCGACCGCGACGTCCGCGAATGGCTGCCGACCGTCCCCGACGACGCCCCGCTGGTGTCGTTCCCGCCGTTCTTCACCGGCGGCTACAGCAAGATGTTCGCCGCCCTCGACCGTCACCTGACCTGGCCGGCCCCGCAGTTCGACGAGCTCACCGACGACGACGTCGACGACCTCGTCGATCAGATGACCGACCGACCGCAGTGGCTGGTGGCGCTGCCGAAGCGGCACCCCGTCCTCGAGCGGGACCGCCGCGGCGTCGTCCAGACGTCGGTCCGCAACAAACCGGTGTTCGTGTACTCGTCGGCGGGTCACTCCCGCATCGCGCTGCCGACACAGCGGACCGAACCGGTGAAGAACACCCGCCTGTCCCCCGGTGCCCGCCTCGGCGACCGGCTCGCGCTGGCACCGCTGAACGCCGGCCAGTTCGCCGCGCTCCGCTCGCAGTACCTGTCCCGCAAGATCGCCCCCGGCGGTGCCCGCGCCTCGTTCGGGGTGCTCGTCGACGGCGTGCTGATCGGCGCGTTCGCCTACAACCCGCCGACCCTCGACCCCGAAGCCGTCTACCTGCTGTCGGACTTCCCGGTCTCCCCGACCGACTACAAGAACCTGGCGAAGCTGGTGCTCGTCGCGGTGCTGTCGACCGAAGCCAAACAGCTGATCGAACGGGGGATGAGCCGCCGCATCGAAGCGTTCGTGACGACGGCGTTCACCGACCGTCCGGTGTCGATGAAGTACCGCGGGCTCGCCGAACTCACGTCCCGCCGCGACGCCGACGACCCCGCCCACCGCTACCAGCTGCAGTACCGGTCCCGGCTCGGGCAGTGGTCCCTCGAAGACGGCTTCGCGATGTGGCGCAAGCGGTGGGGCCAGCTGCGATGAGCTCCCGCGTCCGCACCCACTCCTCCCGCCTCGACCGGGCCGCCGCCGTCTGCGAGCAGCCCGGCTGTCGGTGGGAGGCGTCCGAACGGAACGCGCAGGGCATCGCCGTGCAGCACCACGACCGCACCGGCCACCCCGTCCGTGTCGAGACCACCCGGATCGACCGCTACGGCGCCGCCCGCGCCGTCGACCCCGCCGACCTGCTACCGCTGGGAGACCTCACATGAAGACCGAGATCCGGCGGGTCGACCCCCGAGAGATCAAGCTGCTCGACGTCAACGCCCGCTACATGCGCTACGAGCAGTACCAGCGTCTCGTCGCCAACGTGCGCCGCGACGGCGTGCTCACCTCGACGCCGCTGTGCTGGGTGACCCCCACCGGCCGGCTCGAAGTGCTGTCCGGCAACCACCGCGTCCGGGCCGCCGTCGACGCCGAACTCGACGAGATCGACGCCATCGTCTGCCTCGACGACCTCACCGAACAGCAGCGCGTCGCCATCCAGCTGTCGCACAACTCCATCGCCGGTGAGGACGACCCCGCCGTCCTGAAAGACCTGTACGACTCCCTCGGCGACATCGACTGGCGCGGGTACGCGGGCCTCGACGACCAGACCCTCGACCTCCTCGGCACCGTCGACGTCGCGTCGCTGTCGGAGGCAGCCCTCGACTTCACCACCCTGCAGGTGGTGTTCCTGCCGACGGAACTCGAAGCGGCCCGCGCCGCCCTCGACAACGCCGCCGCGCTCGCCCGCCCCGACGAGCAGTGGCTCGCCCGGTTCGCCCAGCACGACCAGGTGCTCGACGCTCTCGCGTCGGTGCAGCAGTCGTACCGGATCGGCAACATCGCCACCACGCTCGGGCTGGTGCTCGCCGTGTTCGAGGCGCACCTCACCGACCTCGCCGACGGCTGGCAGCACAACGGCGAACCGACCCGCAAGGGCACCGCCCCGCTCGAGTCGGTGCTCGGCACCCGGCAGGTCCCCGTCGACGTCGCCGCCGTCGTGCGCCGCGCCGTCCGCACCGTGATGGACCGCAAGGACGCCGACACCGAGGTCCGCGCCCTCGAGCTCATCTGCGCCGACTTCCTCGCCGGCCCCGACCCCGACGGTGTGCCCGTCGAACCGCCCGCCCGCGGCGACGTCGGCGAGGCCGTCGCCCCCGTCCACTTCCTCCGCGACGCCACCGGGTTCCGCCCCGGCGGCGAGTCCTGACCGAGCACCACCCAACCGAAGGAGCCCCATGACCACCACGCCCGTCACCACCGAGGCCGTCACCTGGACCCCGCAGCCGTACGAGCTCGCGGGCCGCGCGCACGAGGCCATCACCGCCCTGGCGACCGCCCTGTCCGAGCACCGCTCCGTCGACCAGGGCGCCGCGCAGCGTCTCGGCGAGGAGGCCCGGTGGAACGCCCGCACCATGATGGCCGCCGAAGTCGACCGCGAACTGGACCGTCTCGACCCGGAGCCGTCGCACCGCGGCCTGTCGATGAACGGCGCCGCGTTCGACAGCGAGTTCCCGATGCCGCCCGAGCCCACGCCCGCGTCCTGGCGAGCCGCGCTCGACCGGCTCCACGTCGCCGTCGACGAGCACCGCGCCCACATGGCGAACAGCCGCGAGCTCGGCCGCACCGCCGCCAGCACCCACGCCCTCCTGCTCGCCCTCGTCGACCCCACCCGCACCGGCCAGTTCGAGCGCATCGGAGTCAGCGACAGCGGCCTGACGAACGTCCTCGCCGGGTTCATCGACCAGGTCCGCGTCGGTCTCGGGATCCGCGACGGCGACGTCTCCCTGGCCGACCTCGGTCAGGCCGTCATCGACGGGCACAACGAGCTCGAGCAGCTGCGTGGCTGGTGGGAGCAGGTCCCCCTGGCCGTCCGCAACGCCATCACCGGGAACACCCCCGCCGGCGCCGACTACCTCGCCACGTTCGACCAGATGACCGACGTCGTCGAGCCCGAAGACGACAAGCCCGCCGTCGACCCCGACACGCTCGGCGTCGACGGCAGCAACCCGTTCCCCGCCGACACCCCGGCCGGTGCGTGATGGCCGACGTCGACTGGATCGACGAGCACGTCGAACGCCACAGCCTCGACGGAGCCGACGAGCAGCGCCTCCGCTCGTACGACGGCCTCGACGACTCCGACCTCCTGCTCATGTGGAGGAGCTCGGTGGACCGCGCCAACCAGATGCGCGAGGCCGTCGCCGTGATGGACGCGAAGAACGCGCTCCTCGGGGCGGTCCGCGACCACCGGCACGGAATCGAACGATGACCGCCGAGTCCGTCGACCGGCCCGACGGCGACCACGACTGCAGCGACGCGGGAATGGTCATGGCTGGCCGAGCAGCCGATTGCGAGCACTGCCACCCGACGTACCTGACCGCCCCCGCCATGCCGTTCCGGGCGTACGGCGTCGACCTGTCGACGATGGGCGAGGAAGGCTCCTGGGTCGCGCTCGGACACATCGAACCGCGACGGATGCTCGCCGCGATGCGAAAGGCCGGCCGTGAGCTCTACGGCAGCGGCTCCGCCTGCACGGCCAGCGAAGAGACGTTCGGCGAGGGATGGGACATCGGCCACGAAGACCGACCCAGCGGTGCCACCGTCGACACCCTCGCCGCAGAGCTCACCCACAAGCGGGCCACGTTCGCCGAGCACTCCGAGTTCGGCTGGTGGTGCGACACCGGGGATGACGCGCAGTCCAACCCCCACGCCATCGACGTGACCCTGTGGTGGGTGTAGCCACGCCCGGTAGTCCGTACGATCACGCCTAGCCACCGAGGAGGTGACCCGACAACCATGACCAACGTCATCCCCCTGCACGTCGAACCCTGGGAACGAACCGACGACGAATCCGACCCCGCATGGGCCGCCTTCGCCGTCTACCGCGAACTGGAACCGAAGGACCGGTCGCAGACCGAGGTGGCCCGACGGTTGGGTAAGTCGAAGCAGCTGATCGCCCGCTGGGCCGTCCGCTACTCCTGGACGATCCGAGCGACCGCGTACGACCGGCACCGCGACCACCAGTGGTTCGAGCAGACCCTGCACCTGCGCCGCGAGATCGCCGAACGCGACATCAGGGTGTCCGGGGTGATGATCGGCAAGGTCGCCCAGCGCCTGCAGACGTTGAACCCCGAGGCGTTGTCGGCCCGGGACTGCGCCGCGTGGGTGAAGATCGCCGCCGACCTGTCCCGCCTGGCCATCGGCGAGCCGACGCAGCGTCTCGAGCACACCGGCCCGGGTGGTGCCCCGCTGGTCGATCCGGCGCAGCTGACGCCGGAGGAGCGGCGTGCCCGGCTGCGGCAGCTGACGAACGAAGCGACCCGACGACTCGGAGAGACCGGATGACCGACCTCGAGAAGACCGACGACCAGGCCGAGGCCCGCCTCGACGCCGCAGTGCGTGACCTCATCGGCGACCACACCCCGGAGCCGCGGACGAGCCGCGGCCGCCGCGCCGTGAACACCACGCTCGGCGTGCTGGCGTTCCTCGCCGTCGTCGCCGTCATCGCGTGGTTCGGCGTGTGGGCGACCGACCGCGACAGCACTCGCAACCGGCACCGGATCGAGGTGTGCCGCGAGAACGGCGGTACCGCGAAGCTGGACGGGGCCGGCTACCTCGAAACCTGCACGTACCCGCCGGTGCAGCGATGAAGGCGTTGACCGTCCGGCAGCCGTGGGCATGGGCGCTCGCTGTCGGCGTCAAGGGCATCGAGAACCGCACCTGGGGAACCCGCTACCGCGGCCCCGTCGCCATCCACGCCGGCACGGGGCTGTCCCGCCGCGGCGATGTCTCGCCGCTCATCATGCTCGACTACGGCGAGATGCTGGACCGGGCGTGCCACGGCCAGGGCATCAACCAACTGGACCCGGACACGCCCGAGGCTCACATGATCGACATCATGTTCGCCCGCGGCGCGGTCCTCGCCGTGGGCGACCTGGTCGACTGCCACGTCGCCGAGCGCGAGTGGATGGAGCTCAACGACGTCGACGGCGCGATGGCCCCGTGCTGCTCGGACCGGTACGCCGAGTTCGAGGTGTACAGCGACGACGCCCGCGATACCGGCCGCGAGGTCTGGCACTGGGTCTTCGAGAACGTGCAGCTGCTCGACGAGCCGGTGCCGTGCCGTGGCGCTCTGCAGCTGTGGACGGTCCCGCCCGACGTCGACGAGGCCGTCGCCGCACAGCTGGCGGTCGCCGCATGATGTGGCCGACGTGGCGTGACATCGTCGTCGTGCTGCTCTGCGTCGCCGTCGTGCTCGGCACCCTCGCCGTCCACGGGATCGTGCGATGAGCGCCCCGACTCGGCACGTCGTGCTGCCCGACGGGTACTGCGAGACCTGCGGCACCGTCCCCTGCTCCCAGCCGTGGCGACCGGCCACCCCGTCCCGCCGGCCCGACCTCGGCGACCAACTCGACCGGATCGAGTTGAAGCTGAACCGGCTGCTCCGCGCGAACGGTCTCGAGCCGGAGACGACGTCGATGCCCGAGCCGGAGACCAGCCGTGGCTGACACCGCCGAGACCGCGCCCGCGCCGTGCTGCGACCTGCACGGCCGGAACTGCGAGCCGCCGTCCGAGCTCTGCTGCCCGGACTGCACCGAGTACCACCACGGGATGCACGCCCACCCGTGGGCCGGGCGGTCGTTCGTGATGAGCCACAGCACCCTGTGCGGGCCCGCCGCGGAGTGCTCCTCGCCGGACCTGTCCGGCAACGGGCCGTGACGCTCCGCCGCCCCGCCGTCGCACGCGGGATCTCCCGCACCGTGCTGCTCATCGGCCGCTGGGCCATCAAGGTGCCCACCACCCGCCCGTACGGCCACCGCGCCGACCGGCTGTGGGCCTGGACCCGCGGCTACCAGGCGAACTACTCCGAGGTCCAGTGGGCCGGCACCGACGGCGTCACCCCGATCCGGTGGCGGCTCGGCGCCCTCGTCGTCTGCTTCGCCCGCGCCGACCCGCTGCCTGAACCGCACCGCGACCGCGACGACCCGTGGTGGCGCACCATCGCCCCCGACCTGCCGTTCGCCGACTCGAAGCCGTCGAACGTCGGCGTCCTCGACGGCCGCCCCGTGTGGCTGGACTTCGACGGCTCCTGGAACGGCTGCCCGCACCTGCGCTCGGTGCACCCCGCCGCGGCCGACCGGTACGACGAGACAGGCCCGCGCGGATGAGCGCACCCGCGAAGCCACGCCGGCCCCGCGGCCACGCGAAGCTCCGCGCCCTCGACAACATGCCGGTGCCGTCCGTGTACGACGACCTGGCGTTGCAGACCGAGATCGCCGCGCTCAACGCCGAGATCGACGACGAACGCTACCGGTGGCGCTGCGACCGACCCGACTGCGACGGCCTCCCACACCTCGGCTGGCTGCACCACCACGCCCGAGCGAAGCAGCACCCACCCGACGGCCGCTGGCTGATCTGGGACCTCATGGCCGGCCGCGGCTTCGGGAAGACCCGCACCGGCGCCGAAACCTCCCGTGAGTGGGGCGAAGCCACCCCGCAGTCGATCGCCGTGATCGGCCGCAAGGACTCGCTGACGAAGGAGATCTGCTTCGAGGGCCGCTCCGGCCTGCTCGCCTGCATCCCGCCGCGGCTCGTCCGGTCGTACACGAAGACGTCAGGGTCGGTGTCGCTGGCGTTGACCAACGGCACCGTGTTCCGCGGCTTCTCGTCGCAGGTGCCGGACAACCTCCGCGGGTTCGCCTACGACAAGGCGTGGTGCGACGAGTTCTCCTCCTGGAACCCGCAGAACGCGATGGACGTCCTCGACCAGCTGATGTTCACCATGCGCGAGTCCGACGACCCCCGCATCGTGGTGACGTCGACACCGCAGCGGGTCCGTCAGCAGATCCACCTGGTCGACCGGGCAGTGAAGTCCCCCGGCGGGCTGGTGCGGCTGACGAAGGGCCACACCGACGAGAACGCCGCGAACCTGTCCGACGTCGCCCTCGAGCTCCTGCACTCCGAGTTCGACGGCACCCGCACCGGCGCCCAGGAGCTCGGCGGCGACCTCCTCGAAGACGTCGAAGGGTCGCTGTGGAAACGGTGGATGGTCGACGAGCAGGTCGTGCACATCGACGACCTGCCGCCGATGGTCCGCATCGTCATCGCCGTCGACCCCGCCACCACCGTCACCGAGAGCAGCGACCTCACCGGCATCGTCGCGGTCGGCCGCGGCGAAGACGGCCGCGACTACGTCCTGGCCGACGTCTCCGGGAAGGTCGTCGGCGACGAAGCAGCCCGCGCCGTGTGGGCGCTGTACATGCTGCTGCGCGCCGACGAGGTGGTGTACGAGACCAACCAGGGCGGCAAGTGGGTCCGGGCCGTCCTCGTCGACACCTGGAAGCAGATCCAACGCGAGCAGGCCGAAGGCACCCTGTCTCCCGGTGAGCTCATGGCGACCGTGCCCGACCTCGAGCACCTGGCCGGCCTCGTCGAGCAGGTCGACCGGCTGCCGCTCCTCGAGCTCCCCGGCGGCGACGCCCCCGTCGCCGAGGTGACCGCGACCCGCGGGAAGCGGCTGCGGGCCGAGCCGGTCGCCGCCCGGTACCAGCGCCGGCGGGTGCATCACGTCCGGTTCCGCACCGCCGACGGCACGATCGTCAACCAGCTGGCGAAGCTCGAGGAGCAGCAGTACGAGTGGGTGCCTGACGTCGACAAGGACTCCCCGGACCGGGTCGACGCCTTGGTGTACGGGCTGACCCGGCTGCGTGGGAAGGAGGGGCACTCGGCGGTGTTGCGGTCGCCGAACGGTGAGGGCCGCGCCGACGTCGAGCAGGTCGCGGCGGAGGCAGGCGATGTGGCGGCTGCTGAGGCGTTGGCTCGGGCGCACCGCGACGGGGTGCCGCCTGACACCACGCAGGCGTTGGTGGAGGCGATGCGGTCTGCGAAGTACGCGTCGCGGCAGGGTGATCGGCGGATCCGCCGGTAACTGCTGCTGGTCTCATCTTGCACCGCCATCCGCCGAGATGCTAAACTTAATACAGCAAGCCGGGAGGGTCCCGGACAGTGCGTACGACCGCACCTAGCGACAGGAGTCACATGACCGCCACCGATGTTCTCGCCCGCGACCTCGTCCCCGGCGACGTCGTCGTCCTCGTCCCCGAACGGCCCCGCGTCGTCGTCAGCGTCGCGAAGTCCGACGAGCCTGCCGGCCGCTACGGCATCCCGAACCGCGTCGACATCGCGTTCCACGACGGCACCGAGTTCGCCACCGACGGGCTCAGCCCGCTCGCCACCGACCGCCGCCCCCGCCGCTACGGCCTCCCCGACGACCAGGTCCCCGACGCCGTCCTCGACGTCGTCCGCGCGATCCGCGTGCAGTACCCCACCTGGTCGCACGGCTTCGACGAGATCGGCGTCAAGGCCGGCACCGACGAAGGGATGCCTGACGGCACGTGGGCCATCTTCTGGGAGGGCTACCCCGGCGGGTGGGCGTACGCGGTTCCGCACGGCGGCCGCGACCTCGACACCGGCGACGGCATCGCCGACGTCTCGAAGCTGACGTCCGACTGGCTGATCGTGCCGCTGTACAGCTGCATGATCGCGCTCTACCCGGCCACCGCCCGCACCGCGAACCGTCCGACCCCCGCGGCCGTGGCCGCCGCCATCCTCGACCCCGACGGCGGTGCGTGATGGCTTTGGCCGACCACCCGTGCGCGCAGTCCGGCAACCGCGTCCACGACTTCCGGCACGGCCGCTGCACCTGGTGCGGCGCCCCCGCCGTCGACCAGTGGGAGCAGATCGTGCGAGCCATCCACCTGATCTTGGATGGCGACCCGGCCCAACGCCCGGTCGAGTGGAACCACGGCACGATCGAAGCCGTCGCCGCGGTCATCACGCGGGCCGGCCTGCGGATCCGCCAGCCGGGCGAAGGCGTCGACTGCCCGCAGTGCGAAGACGGCTGGACGGCCTCCACTAACACCCGCGAACGGAAGGCCGCGCGGCCCTGCCTCACCTGCGCGCGGGATCTCGCCGAGGAGGAAGCCGAAGACCGGTGCCGTGACTGCGGTCGGCCGACCGACGACGGCGAGGGCTGGGACGGCCTGTGTGGCGAGTGCGCGGACCGGGTGGACGCCAACCTGCGGCCCTGAACTTTCTGCTGGTTTCATCGTGCACATGCTGCTGCAAGATGCTAAGCTTATTACATCAAGCCGGGAGGGACCCGGCGCGAGAGGAGCGGACACCATGAAGATCATCGAGGCCACCTTCAAGCGGGAGCACGGCCAGCAGGTCATCGACGCCCGCACGACCGTCGGCATCAAGCGATTCGTCTGGGACAGCGACCGCGAGACCTGGCTCCTCCTCGACCGCCCCGTCAGCGCCGCCCTCAACGCCGAGCTCGAGCAGGTCGGCGCCCCGACGCCCGAGTGGGGCACCTACCAGGCCGATGAGCCCCTGTCCGAGTAGCCCGAGTCTGTACCGTCACACCTAGCCCACGAGAGGACACCCGCGTGCTGAACAACCCGCAGGCGCACACCTGCTTCCCCGGCGTCGACCCCCGCGCCCTCGCCGTCATCGACGCCGTCTGCGAGTGGCAGGACGTCGACGAGCTCCACGGCCTCGCGCAGATCCGCGAGATCGCCGGCCTCCCCGACACCCTCGCCATGACCTGCATCGCCGAGCGCGTCGCCGTCGACATCGCCGCCGACGTCACCCTGTGGTCCGACTGGCACCACGGCTCCGACACCACCGGACTCACCGAACCGCAGGCCAGCGACCACCTCGCGACCGCCGAGCGGACCGCGCTGCGGTTTCTCGACGCCCATACGGCGGTCTCGGCGTGACCGTCTCCGTCAGCTGCGCCTGCGGGTGGCGCCTCGAACTCCACAACCTCGCCGTGCTCGCCGGCGCGGGCGACGAAGACGTCCTCCTGCGGCACCTCCCCGACACCCTGCTCGACGCCCACGACGCCCAGGCCCACGGCGGCGAGAAGTGACCGCCGACGTCGACGACCACGAGCACGACACCGTGCTCGTCGACGCCAAGACCGACGCGAAGTACCGGCACCCCGCCGACGTCGTGATCTCCGAGGTCGTCGAGACCGACGACGGGCGCACCCTGTCGCCCTCCGAGTACGGACTCACCGGCCACTGCCAGGGCCAGGCAGGCGGCCACGCGAAGTGCGCCTACCACCGCGGCCGGTTCTTCGGCGAGGCCGGCAACTACAGCCCCGGGTTCGTCATCACCCCGCCGACCGGTAAGCGCGGCGACCACATCGTGCTCGGCGACCTCGTCGGCACGTGGGACCCGCGCAAGGTGTACCGCTGCCCGTGCACCTGCCACGAGTACAACGGCAGCCACATGATCGAGCCGGTCACCGACCCGGCCGTCCGGCATCAGGTCACGATGGCGTGGTTCGGCCACACCGACCGCGGCGACTACTCGGCGGTGGCCGTATGCAGCTGCGGCCTGCGCCACCTCGAGCAGCCCAGCAAGGACGAGCCGACGGTGCACCCCGTCGAGCTCCGCGACCGCGCCGTCGCCGCGATCGGCGCGCACGCCCGCCTCCTGGCCCCCCGCCGGGTCGGACACGTCCGGTGGGGTGAGATCGACGAGACCCACAACGGCGAGACGTTCGTGGCCCGCGCCTGGTGCGTGTGCGGGGCCCGGTTCGAGCGGGCCGGGTTCGCCGAACGCAACCGCGACGCCCTGATCGCCGAGGTCGCCGGGCACATCGAGGTGGAGGCCGCGCGCGAGCTCGACCGGCAGCCGCTGCAGCTGGGCCTGTTCGGATGAAGCTCGCCATCGCCGACCCGCCGTACCCGCCTCACCGGGCCGTGCGGCGCGACCGGGCGGACGGACCTGACCGCCTCCTGGTGCGGTCCCGTGCCCGGCGGTGGTACGGCGATGGCACCCGCGCCATGAACGACCGCGCAGCTGACCACCACGAGCGCGCCGGCGAGTGGGACCGGGCCTCGACGCATTGGGCTCTCGTCGAGAGGTTGCTCGACGAATACGACGGGTGGGCCATCGCGACGTCGATGGACGGCCTCGACTACTACCGCCCTCTGCCGATCCCCACGTCGACGCTGATCTGGCACAAGCCGAATGGTCACTCCGGCGAGGGTCGCGTCCGCGCGACCCTCGAAGCCGTCGTCGTGTGCATCCCGACGGCGCGCCGCGGCCGCCGCGGTCACCAGGTCGAGCCGATCCTCCGGGCCGGCATCGTGGCTGGATTCCCCGGCCGCAAGCCCGAGGCGTGGACGCGGTGGGTGCTCGACGCGCTCGGCTACGACGCCGACACCGACGAGGTCACCGACCTGTTCCCCGGATCGGGCGCCGTCACCGCCGCCATCGCCCAGGGCGTGCTGCTGTGACCGGCGACCCGGGCCGTGACCTGCGGCGGGCGTGGACGATGGCCGAGCTCGAAGCGCTCGGCGCCGACCGTCTCGCCGCCGAGCTCGCCGCGTTCCGCGCCCGCCCGCTCGCCGAACGCCGCGCCGCCGCCACGAAGATCGGGATGCAGCCCGGCGGGCCCTTCGCGC
>JAOTRH010087588.1:0-16764 GCA_034768845.1 Heliamphora exappendiculata | reverse complement strand
ATTATATTTTTAGTATTTAATTTTATTTTAATAAAATTAATTTTTTATTTTATAAAAATTTTAATGAGTAATGTATGCAATATTATTTCTTTAAATGTTATACATACATGTCATTTATTATGTACAGTATTTAATCTAGTATGTAGAGTACTGTTTGCATACAAAAGACTAAATTTTAGGTTATTGCAGAATATAAGTTTTTGTTCGTAGTTTAGATGGAAATGGACATATCATCAGTACGACTGTAACACAGAGTTTTAGTAGGCCTGTCTTGGTTACGAAAAATAGATAATAGTGTCGTCTATTGTTCTGACTCTCTATGCTAGTACACTTTGGGTGTATTGAATGAGACACATTGGGGTAATTAATTTAATACTAACTATATAAATTAATTCACACCATAAGGTTACTATGAGAATGCTTATACTCTTAATCTTGAAATAATTATTAATTTGCGTATATTTAATATTCGTTGTTTTGATTCATTAAAGGGTGTGATCTTATATGGGTCTATATTCTCAGAAAATTGGATAGTGGTATTATTTATGTGGTGAATATTAATTATTGACGGAATCTACGTCCCGAATGATTGGGATTGACGATACCTCCATAAGAAAACTTATAAGTTTTGACCGAGCCAAACCCTACAGGTGGATTTGATTATCTGACAGTCAAATAAGTTAAGCTGAGAGGCTTAAGAAATTTTAGTATGTCGATTAAATTAAATTGTCAGTAATTAAATTTAATTAGCGGGTATCAAAAATTTTAACGTGTGGAGATAAGTTAAGTATTTAATAACAAAAGCTCAATACAGATGGTCATGAGATTATGACTTAGAGTACAATTGCAGTTCTTTAGTGGTGTGAATTGTAATTTAGTATTTTATGAAAATTACAGAAACTGTTGCAAAATCTTCATAATTACAAATACTGCTGAGAGATTTGTTTAATTGCAAAAACTGCTAGATACGTATTTGGATCACACTAGAAGTCTTCGTCATAATTATTCTACAGGTCTCTACTGTAGCCCTATAAATATGCGGCTACGCTAAACTAAATTCATAACCTGTCTTTAATACTAAAGCTGACCAGGTTCTACCGGTAGAAGTTCTCGAAGGATGATAACCCACATTATGTTCAAAAATTACATAAAGGAATACAATAGAAGGTTTAACGAGAGTTTCAACTCGAAATCAAAAATTATAGTTAGAGAATCGACCAAAAAGATATTCTTTTAAATTAACTGTGGTGGCACAGATTTTTATTTTGATCGTTCAACATCAAAAATTTTATCTGGATCATATTTTGGCGATTTTTCATACAATTTTTTTAATCAAAAAATCATTTACAAAAATAATTATCTTGACAATTTTGCCTCGAACAATTGGTATCAAAGCTGTTTTATTTTTTTTACGATTTATTGAGGGGCTGGGTAGATTTAAAACTGTGTTAACTTTGTTTTGCAGGCGTTCTAATTCCGATTTTATGATCATCTTTTATCTATGTTTGATTGAATAGTTTGGATGCTAATTATAATTTTTTTTAATCACGAGAGTTGATCGTGATAGTTTAAGTTTTTTTCTAGATCGAATGTGAGTTTACGGGACAGAGGTTTTTTTTTATGTAATAGCTATTATTTATTTTTAAATATCAATTTAGTATATTTAAAAACATGTTTAATATCTAAGAACATGAAAAGCAGGCGGCTGCACTAGTAGTGGTTTTGGGTTTTACGGGCCATGGATCGCGATGATTTTTAATGGTTTTAAAATAGTTTTTTTTATGAGGTTTTACAGGATTTATGCATTAAAAATAATAGCAAAATAAGTTCAAAAATAGCCGTAAAAAATCGACATAAACAGCCACCACTGGCGGCAGTTCAGGGCCTAATTTGTTGAATTTTAGGATGTTTTCAGAACTATTTTTTACAGTGTTTTAGGCATAAAATAGTTGTAAACAAATTTTAAAATACTATCTAGAAATCATAAAAAAAAAGAGGCCAAAACAGGTGGCAAAACAGCATAAAATAGTGGCAATTTTCGGCGGCACTATTCGGGGCTATTTTCAAAACTTTTTTGGGATTATTTTTGAGGTGTTCTACGAAGTAACATATTGCTGGATATCAGTGCTATTTTTCAAAAAGAACAGGAGCCAAAAACACCACGGGAAAAGCCCAAACGGGCGACAGCAAGGTGACAGTGGCGCTAGGCAACGGTTGAAGCACTTCTGGGCTGTTTTGATGGTTGCTTTTCGGTCTACTTTTTTGAAAAGAAATAAAATTTTTCGAGTGCTAATTTTTTTTAAAAATGGGCATAAAAAACGGAGCATGGAGGAGGCGGCAAAAGCTGCCTAAAAGTGGCGGCTGAGTTGGTGGCCGGCGATGGTGGTGGTTGTTCAGGCTATCTTAAATTGTGTTTTTTGATATGTTTTGATACTGATGTGATATATTTATGTATCACAGTATATCAGAGAATCCTAATGCAATTGGGATACAGGAAGCGAACTTGAAAAATAATTCTTACAGCTTATCTTCAAAAGCTGCCTAAAATGATTCGTATTGATCATAAAATCAGGATATATAAATATCTTACACTTATATTAATATGAACTGTGTAGAAGATGTATATCTGTTTTATATTTTTCTGTTAATTTAACTAATTCGTAAAATTTGATTTTAAATAAATATTTTGTAAAGAAAATAAAATTAAGTTTTTTTAATTAAAGTTTTTAATTAAATGAAAAATTTTTAAATATTTTATTTTTTACAAAATATTATATTTAAGATAATTTTTTATCAAATCGAATATCTTGAAAAAACGTAGAAGTTAGTTTTAAATTTTGAATTAATTAAATGAAAAAATATTTAATCTAAATAAATTTTTATTTTTAAAAAAATGTATAATGAAAAATAAAATAATTAAATGTCTTTAATCACTACCTTAATTGAAATACTGAAGAAAAAACTGTACATTTATTGAATTTTATTTATTATGCATTAAAATACGAAAATATGGTTTGACAAATCGGAATTTTTAAAATCGTGTACACAAAAAGATATTTGATTCTTTCAAATCATGTGGTTTTTAAAATTAATAAATTTATTTCAAATTAAATTGATTTTTTATAACACTCAAAAATATTTTAAAAATCTTATTGGGAGAAGAAATTTATTCACAGATAAATTTTGCGGTTTTTATCACCAGTTTGTAGGCGATGTAATTAAATTCTACGTGTTGGCAGTAAGGCATTTCTCGTCATCGGATAAATTAATCGCAGTATCGTCAGTACAAATCTCATTTAGTGATAATTCTGGATAATTGTTAGTGAGAATCACTTCTACATCTGAAGGGTTCACTGCGAAGTGATTGATTTGAAATTAGATGATGATTAACACTTAGCAGTAAATAATTAGTTTTCTCTCCATCTAAAGCACTACTATTATTTACTAGACTGAAACTATTTTAACTATTTAATTTTACTTGGCAGGGTTAGTTGCTTAGATAGTAAAATTAATAGAAATTGGCATGTCTGGACAAACGATGGAGAGTAGACATCCTCTCATCAAGGCATGCTACTAACAGGGTGGCGAATTTCTTTTAAAATGGTAGAGGGAACCAAATTAAAATAAATTTAAAATTTTTCTCGTCATAATTAACGGTTGTTTTAATTATGTAATTTTTAAGAATAAAATAGTTTTCAACCCACTCGCTTCAATACTCAAAGAAAACAAACTTACGAGACCAAACTATGTTGATTAGAAAAAATATTTGGACATTGTATTAACTGCTGAGAATTATAAGTTTGTGTTAACTGAGATATGTTTACCATGACCTGATGTGGGGACGATCGAACAGGAAATCCAAGCCTATCAGAAGTGGCAGAAAACTGATCAGATGGCTCGCTGTTACATTTTACCTTCCATGTTAAATATTTTGTAGTATCAGTATCAGTCTATACCCAGTGCCTATGACATGATTATGAACCTCAAAGAAATGTTTGGGAATTAAAATCGTGATGCTAGGCAGGTGGGCATGAAATCTCTAATGAATACAAACATAGCTAAAGACACCCTTGTTAGAGATCATATTCTGAAGATGATCTGTCTTCTGAATGAATTGGATATCCTAGGAGTTAAAATTGACAAAAAAACCCAGGTTGATATCATACTCCAGTCACTGCTTGAAATTTTTAAGCAGTTTTTCCTGAACTATACTATGAATAAGCTCAGCTTTTCATTGACAAAATTTCTTAAGGAACTTCAAACAGCCAAGGGTATTCTTTGGAAATTAGGTTCTATGAATGTGACTGAAAAAGGTTCTTCCTTTGTGCCAAAAGGAAAGAAGAAGAAAAAAGTTCGGACACAAGGAGGCACAGGTTCAAAAGCAATTAAGGGACTAAGAACTGGTATGAAGAATCCAAGAGGCAAATGCTATCACTGTGACCAGTTTGGGCATTAGAAAAAATAGTTTTTTATTTTTTTTCAGTAAGCAGAACAAATCAGATAATTTCTGTTCACTAGTGGTTGAAACATATTTAGCGGTGTTATCTACCGGAACATAGTGTATAGATACGGGAGCCACTAATCATGTTTGTAATTATTTACAGGAGTTCTAAGAAATCAGGTAGCTCAGTAACAAAAAAATATACTTCCATATGGGCAATAATACAAGGGTGACAGTAGTTACAGTGGGAGATGTCACTCTCAGCTTTAGTAGAGATAGAATATTACATATAAAAAATTATCTTTATGTACCTTCAATTAGAAGAAATTTAATTTCAGTTTCAAGTTTAATAAATGAAAAATATTTTGTTCATTTTGATGACTCTATGGTTGTGAAAAAAATAAATATTTTATATGTTTTGATACATTGGTAGATGATCTGTATATCATATCTTCTATCTCTCCTATACTGGTACTAACTGAATTGAATAACGCATCTAATTTACCATATAAGAGAAAATTTTATTATTTAATGAACCAAACATTTCTTTGGCACTTACGTTTAGGTCATATTAATCTAAAAATGATAAACAAACTGATAGTAGATGGACTTTTGAGTTCATTAAAAGTGAAGGCACTTCTAGTAAGTGAATCCTACTTAGAGGGTAAGATGACCAAGAGGCCCTTTTTAGCCAAAGGCTATAGAGTAAAAGAACTGTTGGAACAGGTTCAGTATGATGTGTGTGTTCCTATGACAATCTGGGTTAGAGGTGGCTTTGAGTACTTCGTTAGTTTTATTGATGACTAGTCAATGTATGAAAACATTTACCTGATGCACCGTAAGTCTGAATGCTTTGAAAAATTTAAAGAATTTATGGCAAATGCGGAGAAGCGTCTAGGTAAAGTATCAAATTACTACGATCCGACCGTGGTAGGGAATACCAATACCTCTTTGGAGAGTTTGAGGATTACTTATCATAAAAAGAAATTTTATCCTAGTTGACTGCACTGGGCACTCCATAGCATAATGGTATAGCAGAAAGAAGAAATAGGACTCTTATAGAGATGATAAGGTCCATAATGAGTTATTCAGGTTTACTCGATTCATTTTAGAGAATCGTATTAGAGATAATAGCTTACATTCTAAACTTAGTACCTTCTAAGTTAGTACTTTCTACTCCCACAAAATTATGGATATGGCGTAAGCTTAGTCTAAAACTAATTCAGATTTGGAGATGTCCAGCACATGTGCTCAAAGGGAACGCGGGTAAGTTGAAATCGAGAACAGAAGTCTGTTTCTTTGTAGGGTATCCCAAGGGAACGAACGATGGTCTACTTTATAATCCTAAGGATTATAAGGTCATTGTTAGCACCAAAGCTCTATTCTTATAATAGGATTATATTATGGACGACTTTCCCAAAAGTAATATTGTTCTAAAAAAAATGAGAGAAAATATCAGTAGAATGGAAGAGGAACCACAAGTCACTGATATCCTATTACCTCGTCGTAGTGGGAGGATTATTGGGGTAGGTGCAAATCATGAACAGGGTGCTGATGCATAGGGTTTAGTTCTGCACAGCGTGTTACTGCTAGTACATAGACACAGGTAGTGCCTCAGTGTAGTGGGAGGATTGTTCATCAACCTGATCGGTATATGTTTTTAGGAGAGTCTTTTGACAATATCTTAGTAGAATTAGATACCGAACCCTGTAAGTACAATAAAGCACTTAAGAAAAAAATATAAATCTTTGGCAAAAGGCTATGAATTCATAGATGGAATCTACGTATTCTAACAAGGTATGAAAACTTGTAGAACTACCCATTAGATGTAAGTGGATCTACAAGAGGAAGAAAGGAGCAGATGGGAAGGTTGAAACCTTCAAAACTAGACTTATTGCAAAAAGATTCACTCAGAAAGAAGGAGTCGATTATGAGAAAACTTTTTTACCCGTAACCATGTTTAAGCCTATTCGAATTCTCTTATCCATTGCTGGTCATTTTGATTACGAAATCTGGCAAATGGATGTCAAAATGGTTTTCCTTAAAGAAAGTCTTAATGAGTGTATCTATATGGTACAACTAGACGGTTTCATAGCATAGAGCTAGGAGCGCATGTTATGTAAGCTTAAGAGATCTATTTATAAACATAAGCAGGCATCAAGGTCTTGGAATACTCAGTTTGAACAAGCCATTAAATCTTATGATTTTGATTAGAGTCCAGATGAGTCTTGTAGGCACAAGAAGCGTGATGGAAGCATGGTAATCTTTCTAGTACTTTATGTATACGATATCTTGCTCATCGAAACCAATGTAGGGGCATTATCTACGGTAAAAATATAGTTATTTGGGAGAATCCAATCACATCCCAGGGATCAAGTTTGTGCGAGATTAGAAACAAAGAATGTTGGAATTATCACAAGCAAAGTATATCGATGATATCCTTGCTCGTTTTAGCGTACAAGATTCCAAGAACGGTTTCTCGCTTTCAGGTATGGAATCACTCTATTCAAGGATCAGTGTCCTAAGACACCTGATGAGATAGAGAAGATAAAGACCGTTCCTTATGCTTTGATAATAAGAAGCCTAATGTATTCTATGCTTTGCACTAGACCCGACATCTGTTTTGCCGTTGGCATGGTTAGTAGATATCAGTCTAACCCAAGGTAGGAGTCTTAGACTGCAGTAAAGAGTATAATCAAGTACCTGAAAAGGACTAAGGATTATTTGTTGATTTACCAGGAAGACAGTCTAATACCTTTACGGTACACAGATTCAGATTTTCAGTCAGACAAAGATTCTCGTAAGTCTACCTCAGGATATACGTTTATCTTATGAGGTGGAGCTATAAATTGGAAGAGTATCAAGCAGTCCTGCATTGCTAATTCCACTTTGGAGGCCAAGTACGTGGCAGCTTCTAAGGCAGCCAAGGAGGCCGTTTAGCTCAAAAATTTCCAGTTGGATCTAGACGTGGTCCATTCAGTTCAGTCAGCTATTACACTTTATTGTGATAATAGCGGAGCGGTTGCAAACTCAAAGGAACCAAGAGTCCATAAGAAAGGAAAACACATTGAGCGTACGTATCACCTGATACGAGAAATTATACATAAGAGTGATGTTACTGTAATCAAGATTGTATTAGGAGACAATCTTGCAGATCCTTTTACAAAGACCTTACTGCCTAAGACTTTTGATAGTCATGTAGAGAGTATGAGAGTCAAATATATAGCAGTATGGTTTTAAGTAGAAGTAGGACATTGTTAGGGTTGTATATTGAAAATCATGTTTTTAGTATTTAATTTTATTTTAATAAAATTAATTTTTTATTTTATGAGAATCTTAATGAATAATGTATGTAATATCATTTCTTTAAATGTTATGCATGAATGTTCTTTATTTTGTATAGTATTTAATCTGGTGTATAGAGTACTACTTGCACACAGAAGACCAGATTTTAAATTCTTGCATAATATAAATTTTTGTTCACAGTTTAGATAGAAATGAACATACTATCGGTATGACTGTAACACAGAGTTTTAGTAGGCCTGTCTTGGTTACGGAGAACAGATCTATTAGTCCGACTCTCTGTACTAGTACACTTTGTGTGTATTGAACGGAACACACTGGGATAATTAATTTTATACTGACTATATAAATTAATTCACATTCCAACATTATTATGAGAGCGCTTATACTCTTAATCTTAAAATAATTATTGATTTGCGTATATTTAATATTTATTATTTTGATTCATTAGATGGTGCAATTTTATATGGATTTATATTTTTGATGAGTTGAATAGCGGTATTATTTATATGTTGAATATTAATTATTGACGAAATCTGCATCCCGAATGATTGGGATTAGCAATACCCTCTTAAGAAAATTTATAAGTTTTGACCGGATCAAACCCTGCAGGTGGATTTGATTATACGACAGTCAAATAAATTAAGCAAAAGGGTTTAAGAAATTTCCAGATGCCGATTATATTAAATTGTTAGTAATTAAATTCAATTGACGGGTATTAGAAATCTTAACGTGGGGAGATGAGTTAAGCATTTAATAACATGAGTTCAATGCAAGATGGTCTTGAGATTATGACTTAGAGTACAATTAAAGTTTTTTAGTGGCGTGAACTGTAATTTAGTATTTTATAAAAATTGTAGAAACCGCTGCAAGATCTTCATAATTACAGATACCGTTGAGAGGTTTGTTTAATTGTAAAAATCGCTGGATACATATCTGAGTCACACTAGAAATCTCTGTCATAATTACTTCACAAGTCTCTACTGTAGCCCTATAAATAAGCGGGTAGGTTAAATCAAATCCATAACTTGTTTTCAAGATTAAAACTGACCAAGTTCTGCTGGTACTAGTTCTCAAACGATCGTAACCCACATTACGTTTGGGAATCGCATAAGAGAATATAGTAGAAGGTCTGACGGGAGCTTTAACACGGAATTAAAAATCATAATTGGAGAATCGACTAAAAATGTATTCTTCTAAACTAACTGTGGTGGTACAAGTTTTTATTTTGATCGCTCGACATCAAAAGTTTTATCTGGAGCCCATTTCGGCGATTATCAGTACATATTTTTTTATCAAAAAATAGTTTACAAAAATAATGATCTTGAAAGTATTGCCTCTAACATGATTCCCCCTAGAATTTAGGATATCTCGACCGCCCTTGGTTTTTGGTTTGTCCATCCCCCTTCTTGATTTATGTTTGGTGGTAGGAGGTGGGTAGTGTTATCCAGTTCCTCTAAGGAGGTAGAATCCTCTTTTCTTGGGGTTAGACCCACCGTTCCCCTAAACTCCAGTGAGTATTCATCTTCCAACTTAATGCCCTCAGTCACCCGAGTCCCAGAGGTTCGTAAAACCCCCTTGGTAGACCATTCGCGCCCCCAACCTCTCTATTCAGTGTCTCTTAGGTCTTCTGTCTCGATTCCCCAGTGTTGTCTTATAGACGAAAGCTCTTCTATGGAGGGGTCATAGGAGCGTTTGAACTTAAGGCACTCACATCGTGAGGAGGCTACTTCTTCTAGGCCTTTCGTAGAGGAAGAAGTCACTTCCTTGGAAGTCTTAGCCTCTGAACATGCCTAGCAAGCAACAGTCCTTCAACATCCACACGTGCAAGTGGGTAGGTTTCACATCATCTTCACCGCCGCTGGGGTTGCCTCTTCCATCGAGAACCATGACTTGAACCGTATGTGGACCTAGTTTTAGATTCCCTAAACAACTCGCCTTTGAGTGCCCACGCTAGACGAGTGTGCTTGTTCGAATTTAGTTGGGGAGTTTTGCTTTATTGAAGGGGCTCTATAAGCAGGGCTTTGCTTCCCTCTTCCTCCCCTCGCGAGAGAGCTCCTTCACTTCCTAGGGATAGCCCCCAACCAGTTGGTTCCCAACGCTTAGAGGATTTTGACCCGTAGCATGAGCCTTTCACACGTGGTTAGTGGTCGAGAAAGATGTTTGACCCTTCGAGAGCTCCTATGGTGCTACAAACTAGTAGAGCATCTCTATGGGTATATGAGCCTCTAGGCCCATGACAAATGGGGTTTGGTCACCGGTGTTTCCTCCTCTAACAAGCATTGAAAAAGCCATTTTTTCTTTGTTTCTAGGGATAGCTTGGAGTTTTCGCCCTAGGAAGTTATGAACGAGGCCACTCTAAGGGTGCAACAAATTTGGGCAGAGCCTCTCAAGGACGGTTAGTGTATTTTTGATTTATGTGTTCTTGTTATCTTTTCCCTTTTCTAGACGAGTAGTCACTGACTTGGATAAGGTCTATGTCTAGGTCGTGCTAGACATCTTGAAATCTCTAAGGAGGGGAAAAGGATGGTGGACACCGTTCATGCCTATGACCATAGGAACTAGGCCACCTTAATCACCATAGATAATTGAAGTGAGTATCTCATTGAACCTGAACCTACCTTTGATACCCTAAATGTATTTTGCATAGCTAAGTTAGAAGAGGGTGCAAAATTGTCAGGTGACTTGTGTTGCTTTTGTTGTTCGAATTGGGTCTTCTATGAGCCACTCCATATCTCTGTCATTGTTATGACCAATTTTTGTGTTTTTCAGGAAAAATGGGCAAGGTTGACGAAGAAGTGCAGAAAAGGCTCAGAGAGCTACGGGAAAAAAAAGGGCTTCCAAGGGAGCCAGTGGTTTGGGTCCCGCTTCTTCTAACCAACCAAAGATTTCTACCAAACGATAGAGAGAGATGGAGAGAAAGACGAAAAAGGAAGTGAAAACTCCTGGTCAATCAACGGGTTCTCTTCCAAGTGAAACTAATCATTGTGGAAGAGGTCGTAGTGGTGGCTCAGAGGATGGTTTGTCGAGCTCCAGCGCAGAGCCTCCAGTGAAGGTTCTCCCACCTCCCTTCACTACTCAGGATTTTGCTGATCTTTTGGTCTTTATGGAGGGGCTGCCCAGACGCAGAGTTATTAAGGGTGCCATTCCCCTAGCTAATTAGGAAGTGCTAAGGGCTCTATCCCCCAATGCTGTTGGTGACTGCTTTCATCAGGAGATGGCGAAGGCAAATAACATATCTATTTTTGCATGCTACTTCTTGTTATTACTTACCGTAAAAATGACATATATTGTGTAAGTATTTTTGCATGTATTCTCTTCTTTTTCCCTTTTTCTTCCTTTTTGTTTTTTTTTTGAATTCTCATTTTCATGCAGGCTGTTACTCTGAGCCATCATGTGGTGGTCCGTGTGGCATTGGAATTTAGGGGTAAAAAATAAGGCAAGTCAAAGATATTTTGAAAAATATTTTGAACACCTTGAAAATCAAATTTTGAAATCCCTTTTTATTAAAAGAAAAAAACAGAGTCGCTACTTAGTTTTTGAGAAAAACTAAAAAAAATAAAAAAAATGGCTACTGATCTTTAAAACATTAACCATAGAAAGAGGGTTCTGGAGCTAAGGTACGTATCGGGGAAGGTGTTAGGCACCCCGTTCGTCCAACCGCAAGGTTGACCTTTACTAATCATCATTGGTTCTTTAGAAGAATTTCTCAAATGAATGCGAATAAAAAAAGTGAATGCAAATGAAAAAAATTCAAAATCAAGTATGAAAAATACATAACATATGTACATAACACTCCGAAATAGGTAAATATAAAAAAAATTCTAAGTTCTACGGCATGCAATTTCTATATAAAGGATAAATGAAACGCATACCCACATACAATATTGTTTAAACAACCTAAATTAGCATATTTTGATTAAAAAAAATATGTTAAAATTATCAAAATTATCTAAACATGAATTGCACAAAAATGAACTATACAATTTGAGACACTAAATTAACATGTAAAATATGTACATCATTTAATTATCTAAAAGATTTAGAAAACATGTAAAAATTTCATGTTACAAACTAAAACAATAAAACCTAATAACAAATATTTTCTATTTAACAAGCAAACATTTGAAATTTTGATTTAAAGAAGAAAGGAAATGAAAGAAAAACTTACAAAAAATTGATTAAGCCAAAATAGGAAGGTTTAGAAAATGCTTCTTAATAAGAGAAGATCTAACTTATTCACATTTTATTTGCAAAAGGAAATAAAAGAAAAGGAAAAGAAAATAGAAAAAAATAAAAGAAATGAAATGGATAAAAGAGTTTTAATTTTATTAAAAGTGAAAGTTAGCTTGAAAGTCTTTTTGTGATTTTTGGATTTAAGAAAAGAAAAATAAAATAAGTGTTATGAAAAGAAAATATAATCATAAAAAATGAAAAAGAAAATAGAATTTTATAAAAAAAATGCACACTACCATCAAAAGAAAAGAAAAATAAATGCTTAGAAAAGAAAATTATACTAATATTAAAAGAAAGGAAGAGGAGAATAGAATATTATGAGAAAATAAAATGTTAGAAAAAAAAATAAAATGTTAGAAAGAAAAAATTACACTAAATAATTAAAAATAAATAAAGCCGTTGAATAAATATTAGACTAATGCTTAAAAGAAAATGCACATTACCTAAGAGGAAAAGAAATGAAACATTAATATTGAATAATAGAAAAATAAATAGAACATTAGAAATGAAAATAAAATCTATATTAAAAAGAAAAGAAGAATGATTGTAACATTACAAGAAATTTAAATTATATTAAAAAAGAAAAAAAAATGAAATGCACTAACGAATAAAATTAATACTAAAAAATTAAAAGAGATTAATCACAACTATTTTAATTATCTATTATGAAAATAGTATTGACAACTATATCCATATGGATGTAAGTGTATTATTGTAACAATTAACAATATTAATTAGTTGTAATTGTCAAAATATATTTGCACTATTTAACGAGTTTCCTAACCTTAATGTAAGTAAGCAAATAAAATAACTAAATTTAAGTAAACAAGTTAAGCAAAATAAAACAAACTAAACATATTCATTATAAATGAATTAAAATGATTATGTAAGCAATTGTAAAATGAAATAAATAGCGAAATAATCAAATTAACCCGATCACTCCAAAGAGGAAGAAAATGGAGTTAGAAGGACCGAGGATCTGAACGGGGTATCTAGATTGTCGGGGAATCCTTAAGTTGTGGAATGTGCCTTAACAACTCAACCCTCGGGTGGTGATCCAAGCAGAGCCTCAATGTAGGTGTTGGAAGTTCGGGACTCGGTATCTCGACAGGGTTTCGACGTTGAGGCTCGAAATTGCTCAATTTATCGGCAGAGTCTCTCTCACTCAAAATTCGTCCTGAAAACATACACTGGGGTATGGTATTTATAGAGTTTATCAACCAATGAGATGCTGCCACGTTTAAGGGACACATCAGGCCATTTGGAGTTGGCGGCCGCCACAATGAGAGTTGGCAGTCGCCAGGTTTTTGAAAGTTTTCACAAAGTTCTATGGCGGTCACCATGATGAAAGGTGGTGGTCGCCACTTTGGGCTAAGGTTTCTACAAAGTTCTATGGCGGGCGCTATGAAGATAGTTGGCGGTCGCCTTACTTGGGCAGCAAGTTTCGATGTTTTGTCAAAATTTTACTGGTTTGAAGGTTCCAGGTTCAAATATTGAGCTTGGATCACTCCCCGAGGATCGTACGGAGGCACTAATTCACATGTTTTTATCATCGAATTCGCCTAAGATTAGGCAAAGTTAAAATGGAGTGTCTACAGTTGTCTCTCTTTGATATAACTTGCATAGCAACATGTGAAGCAGGTTATATCAAAGACCTAAAGACAACAACCATTTGACCGAGCCGTCAATCTTAGGCCACAAATACACAAGCATGCATATGATGTTGGTCGTACTAGAATTTTAATCGAGCTGCCTACGTACCCCCTCTCGCTAGGGATCAGACCAGAACGTTGTTCATAGGGAAAAATGCGAGTATGTATGATAAGAAGCATGATGTGGATGCTAATATGAATAAATGCTAACATGAATAAATGCTAACATGATGCAGACATTTACATTGCAATGTAGATATAATGCAAGAAAGTTTTGATGTTATAACACAGATCGAGGAAAGATCAACCAGTTTTAGGTCGTGAAAGGACCGATGAGTCAATTTTAAGGTTACGAGGAAGATCGATGAGTCAATTTAGGGTCACGAGAAAGACCGATGAGTCAGTTTAGGGTTATGAGGAGGACCGATGAGTCAGTTTAAGGTCGTGAAAAGGACCGACGAGTCAGTTTAGGGTCGTCGTGAGGAGGACCGACGAGTCAGTTTAGCGTCATGAGGAGAACCGAGTCAGTTTATGGTCATGAGGAGGACCGACGAGTCAGTTTAGGGTCATGAGGAGGACCGATTCAGTTTAAGATCATGAGGACCGACGAGTCAGTTTAGGGTCATGAGGAGGACCGATTCAGTTTAAGATCATGAGGAGGACCGATTCAGTTTAAGATCATGAGGAGGACCGACGAGTCAGTTTAGGATCATGAGGAGGACCGACGAGTCAGTTTAGCGTCATGAGGAGGACCAAGTCAATTTATGGTAATGAGGAGGACCGACGAGTCAGTTTAGGGTCATGAGGAGGACCGAGTCAGTTTAAGGTCGTGAGGAGGATTAACGAGTCAGTTTAGGGTCATAAGGAGGACCGACGAGTCAGTTTATGGTCGTGAGGAGGACCGACGAGTCAGTTTACGGTCATGGGGAGGATCGACGAGTCAGTTTATGGTCATGAGGAGGACCGACGAGTCAATATATGATCATGAGGAGGATCGACGAGTCAGTTTATGGTTATGAGGAGGACCGACGAGTCAGGCGTCAAATGTTAAGTCAAGATCTAAGAATGCGGGACCTTAGAATTAGGTTTATTGGAAACGAGACTGAGATGATCGGAAGCCAAGTTACGGCTGAAAACTTTTTGATTTATCGAGAAAAAAGTTTGCAAATTAAGAGGTCGAGTTAAGACCTAAAAATTCAAAACGGGACATGGGATAATTTAGAAGCCAAGTTATGACTTAAAAATTAATTTTATCCGAAAAAACAGAAAAATAGGGGTTAAAAGCACACAATAGAATACTCGGAATATTTTTTTGAAATATTTATGTTTTCTGAAAATTATTTTTATTAAAGAAAATAATTTAATGAATAAAATGTTTAATAGCGATAACAAAATACATATTAAGAATGCCCAAATAGCCCCCAAAAACCCTAACACGTCATAATGGCGAACTAAATCGATGTGACCTTTGGCAACCTAGCGGTCGCCAGGACGAAATTCCTTTGACATAGCAGCCGCCGGGTAAAAATCCTTCTAGCATGGCGGTCGCCATGTGGCTTTTGGAAAACCTGGCGGTCGCTCCCTTTGGAGTTGGCGACCGCCAACTCCAAGCGCGCATAAGGCCCTTTGAGGCGCGTGGGTGTGGTTCATTCTTCACCTTCTCACTCTCTTTCTAACCCTCTTGCACTCTCAAACTCTCTCCCGTCTCTTTCTTGTTCTCCCATCTCTCTTGTTTTCCCGATTTCTTTCTTGCTTCTCACGATGTTCACCCTGTTATTGGTGATTCCATTCTTCTTCATGGCAGGCCAAGGCCATGGAGATGACGACTTGGGGGCACGACAGGACCCTTATGCTAGCGGGGTCACTTCCACTGCTGCGATGGATGCCTTCGTGCTCGAGGCGGAGCTTGCCTCCCGTCGCGTTGCTAAGGAGGTGAGAGCAGCTGCTAGGTGCAGGCGGCTGCAGATGCTGCTGCATAGGCCGAGATTGCTGGCTTTTTGGATCTTGATGCTGGGGATGGTCGTCTGGCGCCCATCGACCCGCACACCTACGCTCAATTGCCTCATCGTGTGGTTTCACGTGGGATGAGACGCTATGAGCATCCAGATGATGTGGTTGCTGTCGACGTTCTTCTACGAGAGCCCGATCATCACATGTCTCGTCGACGCCCATCGATAAGTACCCTATCCTTACTGATTCAATACCAAAGTATGAAATATCAAACGTAGACGCATGTCTAGGGCGCCCCCATATGATGCTGAAGATAATTTTGATGATTTGAATGATTTTGATGGTGCGGATGATGATGATTGACTTTAGGTTTAGTTACCTCTGCAACGGAGTTTAAAATAGTAGGGACATTAAGGTTTATGGTTTTAGATTCAAACAATAAAAAGAGCGATTATTTTAACAAAAATAAAGAGCTTGAAAATTTTAAAAAAATTTAGAAAAATTCTAAGAGAATTTTGAGAAATTTTTAGAAATTTTCAGAAAATCCTATGAAAATTTTAGAAAATCCTAGAAATTTTTAGGAAAATTTTGAGAAATTATAGAAAATTCTAAAAAAATTTAGAAAATCCTAAGAAAAATTTGAGAAATTGTAGAAAATCCTAGAAATTTTTTGAGAAAATGTTTAAAATTTTTTCTAGAAAACCCTAGAAATTTTTAGAAAAATTTTGAGAAATTGTAGAAAATTCTAGAAAAATTTTGAGAAAATTTTGAGAAATTTTTTTTAGAAACCCTAGAAATTTTTAGAAAAATTGAGATATTGTACAAAATCCTAAAAAAATTTTGGGAAAATTTTTAGAAACTCTTAGAAATTTTTCGAAAAATTTAGAGAAAATTTAGAAATTTTTAAAATTTTTTATAAAATCCTTGGAAATTTTTGAGAAATTGTATAAAATCTTAGAAAAATTTTGAGAAAATTTTGAGAATTTTTTTTATAGAAAATCCTAGAAATTGTAGAAATTCCTAAAATTTTTGAAGAAAGTGTTAAGAAAATGGTTAGAAAGTCCTAGAAATTTTGAGAAAAATTTTAAGAAAATTTGAGAAAAGTTTTAAGAAATTCCTAAAATTTTGAGAAAAATCTTAAGAAAATGCTAGAAAATCTCGGTGATTTTAGGAAGATTTATT
>JAOTRH010087577.1:0-16764 GCA_034768845.1 Heliamphora exappendiculata | reverse complement strand
AAGATCGCACCCTCTAATGAATCAAAACAACGAATATTAAATATACGCAAATTAATAATTATTTCAAGATTAAGAGGATAAACACTATTCATAATAACCTTAGGGTGTGAATTAGTTATTATAGTCAGTATAAAATTAATTACTCCAAATGTCTCATTCAATACACACAAAGTGTACTAGGACAGAGAGTCGGAACAATAGACAATACTATTATCTGTTCTCCATAACCAAGACAGGCCTACTAAAACTCTGTGCTACAGTCGTACCGATAGTCTATCCATTTTCATCTAAACTGTGAACATAAAACATATATTCTGTAAGAACCTAAAACTTGATCTTCTGTGTGTAAGCCGTACTCTACACACCAGATTAAATACTATACAGAATATTAAACATCTATCCATAACAAATAAATGATATACATGCATTGCTCATAAAGATTCTTATAAAATAAAATTTTAGTTTTATTAAAATAAAATTAAATACTAAAAATATAATTTTCAGTATACCAACCCTAACATGTATGACTATGAGAGGAACCTTGGGTTGGTTTATCGCCATGATGTAATAAAAAAAAAAGAAGAAAAGGATGTTGGTTGGATGATTTTCAAGTTATCTAAACGGTTTTCGGTTGGTTTATTGTTTAAATTCTACTCTTGCGCCTCGAGGGAGGTTTTGGATCAAGTTTTTGGCACCTCTATATTTATTCTTTTTTTGTCATGTATGTGTTGAAAAAGCTACAAAATCATCTAAGTGTTGGTTTCTAAGGTTTGGCTTTCTAAAAGTCTGGCTAGGGCCAGACCGATTGATCGATCGGTCTTTTGCATGTCTCGTTTGTTTGACAGGCGTGAGAAAAATAGTGTAATGTCAAAGGCCGATCAACTAGTCTTTTGACCAATCGATCGGTATGGGTAGGTTTTGAAAAATTTTGTGTTTTTATTTTAAAAGTTTGGCTCTCGAGACCTTGACCTCATTCTTTGGAATTATTCTTTTACTTAAAATAAATCCTTGGAAGTATGTTTTTCAAAGGTTTTCAACTCGCGTTTGGTTTATATCCTTGGTTCCGTTTGGGCTCGAGTGGTTTTGGTGGATTTTGGTATCACAAAACGGTTTTTCTTAGCTGGTTCACTTGACCCAAATTTTGGGGCGTGACAAATTACTATCATAGCTCTAGATTCGAATACCTAGGAGCCATGGAAAGAGGTTGCATCACCATGTGAGGATGGTTGCGTATGCTTTATTGCATGTGTTTAAATATTTTTATAACATGAGAATGATTATCTGTTATGGCGTGAGAATATTGTGTTATACATGAGCATGAAGGTTAGACCTTATGATTGATTTGTTTTGCCTTTGGGCGGTTGGATTAACCAACTAGGAAGCTAAGTTAGAAATGTATTTGGCCGATGTACTTTCTAGTAAGGAATCTAAGTAGGTTACCTAAATTGACTAGTCACTCTTGTCGGTGCTCCTTAGTACGTGAAATTTGTTTGACTTGATCTTATATGGCTAAGTGTTAACATAATTATGTAACATGTGTTAGCAATAACACAATGTATTGAACTGTATGTTATTCTGTTCTGTATCTCTTTCATATACGAACTGTGCTTCCATGGAGTGGATGAGGCTATGGTCGGAGTCATGGTACGGGTTGTGGAAGTGCGACTCGGTTGTCGTTAATTGTTGCAGGGTGAAACTCTTAAGTTGAGTGTTGATCGCTTTGTGCATTGTGGAATTTGCTCGTAAGTTATGATAACTACATGAGTTGGTGTTGGCCTTTGTTAGTTACCTGGTATATATTCGTATGATCATGGTTTTGTTCTAATGCTATAGAAGCATGGATAACTGGTTGGCTATGGTAGAAAATGTTTCTTGGGGAGTAATACTTCTGGGAGGTGAGTTGAATTACTAGTGACCTTGTGATTAGGTGCGATAGGGTGTTTGAGACCCCTCGAAAATCATCTGTTGTGATTGGGTTGTGGGAGGGTGGTAATCCCTTTTTGTTAAGATTTTGTGTATGTGGTTATAAACGTGTTAAGGATTATGTGCGTCATGAGCCATGCTATATCTTGAGCCATGTACTTGAGAATGCGGTATAGACGGAAACATAGTGGATAGAAGCTTAATAATCTCTGGCCTAACATATTTTAAAATTGTAGAATGTAAAAGGGTTCTGGGATTTATCCCTTACCTATGGGGTGTTGTAGGTAGTCAAAGTGATACCAGATAGCTTTGAAAGCCATGTTCCTTATTGAGAATCGAGAGTTGTGTTACAGGTGCATAAACCCATAAATGTGCTCGGTCGATTAATCGTGAAGTCGTAGATGTGTTGGAATGCGTATAGGTGTTGGTTAGGATTGTAATAACCTAAACTCAAATATACGAATAAAAAAGAAAGAACATCTCAAAAGAAATGAAATCTCGAACCTAAGTTCGATAAAAAGAATCGGCCTGACCATTTAACATTTTCGAGCCTGAAACCTGAGATAGAGTGAGAACCACATAATCATATATGAAAACTCTAATATTGAGGATAAGAACTCAATGTTATAAGTCCAAGTCATTTAAGACAAGATTTACGCTCAAAAAGTTAAAAAATGAACCAATGTGAAAATATCTGAATTTTCTCATACAATTAAATAAAGAAAATTATTTTGATATGATATATATATATATATATATACACTCGAGTGGCCAACAACCTAGGAGAATCTACCAAACTTGGTTGCCAAGTTTTCTTAACCTAGTTTAGTGAAAAAGCAACCCAAGTTAACTAAACCTAATCATGGTTAGCAAAGCTTCTCAAGGAAGCTTCCTACTTGACTTTTCTCTATAAAAAGAACCCAAAACCTCTATTCTTCTCTTTGAAAATTTCATGCATATATATATATATATAGAGAGAGAGAGAGAGAGAGAGAGAGAAGAAGAAAAGAGAAGAAAGAAAAAGAAAGAAGAACAAAAAATGAGGAGGATCCATGGAACTTGAAAGCTAAGTCCAAGGTTTTTCATCACCAAGAAACAACTTCTAAACAAGGTAATCAAGGCTCTTAACACTTCTAAATTTATACATATCAAATACCCCTTTCATTATTTTGAAACACAAATCTAAGAATAAGAACCAAAAACTCAAAAATAAAGGCGTCAAAACTTACACACATGACACTAAGAGGCTAGAACCAAAATAGGCTTGAGTTTTGGGCTTGTTGAGCTTTATGCCCTGATCTTTGGAACACCATAACTCAATGTAGGGAAATGGTATAAGCATGTTCTTTATGTCTTGACCTAGGTTTTTGTGTTATCTTTTGTCTAAAATTTGTTTGAATGCATTTGCGTCAGTGAAACTCGTGATATTGCAATTCTACCAAAGTGTGTCTATTTTTTACCAGTCAACAATGCAGACCTAAAAATCCTAGTTTAAAATGAGATCCGAGCTTTGGACAAAACATGAAGTTGTAGATAACATGTATATCTAGCTACCCACCAAAACTGAGCCCCATCTATTGAGTTTTGATGGGTCAAAACCCCTTTGAAATGCTCTATTGTGTTTTAGCCCTCAAAGGACACTTCTGTCACATATTTTTGTATAGTCCAAAATTCCTATTTTAGTGACCTACTCCAAAAGTGGTCTACATGAACATTGTAAATACCATATTGAACTACTTGTTATCCAAAAATCAGACCTAGGTGCCTCAGGATGGTCCCTCAAAACTATTTCAAACTCTCTGTCGAAAACCCACTCTGCTAAATTTTGGCGGCTGACAGAACTTATTTCATAAAATGGCCCAAAACTCTAACTTATTCCAAATAACTACCTTTAGAACTAAACATGAAACTTGTAGGGGCCATGTTAGACTAGAACATATCCAAAAATGGGCTCACTTTGAGTTGGTTTGATACCCCAGAACCAAGACCAACATAGACACTTTTCTAACTAATATTTTGTGCAAGTGCTGAACTGTTTTTGTTTCTGTCAAGTTTTTCACCTAGTTTCCTTAGGTTTTGGCCTTGGTGTAAAACATAAATGTTGTAGAGAATATTTTAATCTAAATCGTCACCAAAATTCATAATTCAAATCAAAGTCTAAATACCTTAAAATGCTGTGATGCCTTGAAATTTAGTGATTGAAAGAGCGTAATAAATGGTTAAGTTAAATCCTTAAACAAGTGAAGGATTGGGCAAGTACGTAATAAGTATCCCTTAAACCTAAAAGAAATTAACCATGGTCCCTAAAACCAAATAAAACATTCAATGGTACGAATCATTTTAATTTCACATACAAAAAGGGAAGGATTCCGTGTTAACGGTCGAGTCGTATTTTGCTTGTTAAGCACAGAGTTTGTAGAACCCGGGGGTTCTACTTAGCTTGTCGGGGAAGGCTCAGTTCATATTCATATAATACATGGTGAGAGTGCTTAGCCATTATCTTGAACTTGAGTTTATGTAAATGATGCATGAAAATATTTTGAAGCGCATGTTTTGAAGTATGACCAGTTTGATAATCACATGAACCAGTTGTTTTCAAAAGCCATAATGTTATTATAAAAGTACGGTTAATGTAATGTGCTTGTTCCAAGGTGCAAAGTTATAAGGGTTTTCGGCCCTTTATATCCCGTTATGAGGGAGGTTACCCAACTATGGGTTTTTCATTTGTCCCTATAGGAGAGGTTTCCCGTTAAGTGGGGGTTTTTGCTTTTAAGGCTTTTGGGCTGAGTTCTAAGTTTTTAGCACATACCACTTGTGCTTGGTAGAGAGTGGCCGTTATTCCATCACGTTGCTATCCGTGACTTGCGAATTGAGGTTATAGTACCGTCGAAACTCCCGGTCGTGAAGTTAACGACTACTTGGACACTATTGGGGTTTGGGTCTAGTTTTGAGAAAGTGGTTTTCATTTTAAATTTGTCGTGGTTGAGCTAGGAACATATTTTTATTTGCAATACTGAGAAGGTTCTACATAATCTGCAATATTTTCATGTTCAAGAAAATGCATCAATTTTTATATTTTCGTAGAAAATGTGATGAACTATTTTTAAAAAGAGTTTTCAGCTATCCTTAACTAAGTAACTGCCTTTTCTGTTTATGATAATACTAAGTATACTCTCTTGTAATCTATATGGTTGTAGATACCAAGAATAGCTAGGAGTTGGTCCACCACAGGCATCGTTGAGTAGTTTTGGTCCTGGTGTTAGGAATCATTTTGGTTCAGTTTTCTTTTGTTTAGTTTTTAGTTCTGGCAGAGCTTCATGTATAAGACCCTGAAGGTTTTTGATGTTTTAAAAGTAATGTATGCCCTTGGGATGGCGAATTCCTAGTGACTCATGTATACCTCTTTTGACATTAAGGTGTTCTGGTTGTTTAGAAGTTCTTATTTGATCTCCTAATATCTTTATCCCTTGTCTTTCTCTTTGATCGCGAGTCTGCGGTGGGATTGCATCCCTTTGTATAGGTTTGGCGCCCTGTGGGAGCGGGGTGTTACATTTTGGTATTAGAGCCCTAGGTTATAGGTTCTGTAGATTTGTTAGAGTGTGGTCTGTGATGGACTATAGGTTAAGCGTGTTATCTCACGATTTGTTGAGAAGAGTGGTTTAGGCCTAGGGTTGTCATACCTTTGCCTTCAGACATTTGATTGACTGGTTTTGAGGTCCATTTGGGAGACACATTCTGTAGATGCAGGGTCCTAATTAGAAGTTTAAGCAAGTTATCAGATTGGGGAGATAACCCAGGAGGGGCCTTGTGTTGCTGTCGTTTTGCGAAGTCTAAGAGAGTTATCAGATTAAGGGAGACGACCCTTGTGTCATTAAAACCTTTCGTAGACAATTTGTTATTATCCTTATGTATATAAGTTAGACCCTTGTGTTGAGCTCTGAGTTGTAGCTTTCCTATGATAGGAAGGAGCATGGAGAAAATTGGATAGAGCATCATTCAACCCGAACCAGTATAATGAGGCACGACAAGAAGAATCTCTGCAAGTGGGACCGGTAGAACCTAACCCAACTGCTAGGATGTTGAAAGCGATCATAAGACTGATCGAGCAGAACGCGAGTTGGATCACAATGTAAGCTGAGAGGAATAGTAACTCTTTAATCAAACAATTTAAGGATCTGGATGCAAAGGAGTTCAGAGGAACCCTTAGCCCCGTTGAAGCAGAAAATTGACTGAAGGACGCCGTGCTTATTCTGGATAAGTTAGGGGTAGATGTAGATAACAGGATTGACCACATAGCTTTTATGTTTAGGAAAGAACCGTACCACTGCTGAAAAGCCACAGAGCGATTATTAAAAATGTCGATGCCAGGAGTTAAACCTCCCATACCCCAGAGAATCACTTGGGATCATTTTGAGAAAGCGTTCAACGAGCAGTACAAGCCTGTAAACTACAAGCATGAGAAGGAGCAGGAATTCATTAACCTGAAACAAGGAAGGATGACTGTGGTAAAATTTGAGATGAAGTTTACAGAGTTATCACGATATGCCACCCAGCTTATACCTGATGAGGAGACAAGGTGTAAAAGGTTTAAGAAAGGATTAAGTTTTCGGATTAGAACAAGGATGACGATTCTCGAGATGAAAAACTATGCAAAATGGGTGAACATAGCGCAAGATGAATTGTAATGCGGGCCAGAAGGATCAATAACTCTTTAGTTAAACAATTCAAGAATTTGGGTACCAAGGAGTTTGTGGAAACAGTTAGTCCCACTGACGCTGAAAATTAGTTAAGCGGTAGAGTGCACATTTTAAGCAGACTGAGTTGTTCATGTGGTAAGTTCTTAAGTATCGATTTCTATTCGTTTAACATCTAGACTGTGTAACTCATATGGAGTTGGTATTCGATTTCTGTTGTGGTATTGGTGTGAGTTGTAAGGAAGTTACTTTTGAAAACCTTTTTTGATGTGACCCATTACGGTAAACTTGTTTAGATTAGTGAATAAATGTTGCTTGTATAGAGAAGAAATTTTCTCATGGGAATGTGTGGACTCTATATATGAGAAATTGAAGGTGATATAATTCTGTTGTTTCTGGTGGAGTTGCAAAGCAACTTAGTGTGAGTACACGGGAGGAATAAGTGTTTAGATGAGAATAGTGGAAGCGTAAGTGAAACTATACAAATTAATAGGTATGGTTTTTGTACTTGGCCTTGAGTGAATCGAGTGTCTTGAAAAAGTGTGGGTAAGATGAAATAGTTAAAGTGCGAAAGGGGTTCTTGGTTCGGTTGTGTGGCAGAGAATGTGGATTGAGTGATGATGGTAAGAGACTTCAGAATCAGGGGTTAGTACTATTTGGTTAAAGAATTTTTGGGTGAGTGGTACGTATGTGAAGTAAAGATGCAAATGTATATTATATTTTGACGAGGGTTGTGATTGGGTTCGTATGGATAAGCATATACCTGTGGAGCATTTAGTTTATGTGGTATGTTTAGTCCTAGTGATGCATTAGGTTCAAGTGACGGTATTAGTCATGGTCTTAAGGCTAGAGTGGCAATTAAGAGTGTGTGTAAAGATTGTGTGTTGAAGATAGAAGATATGGAGATGTTGGTAGATTTGAGGCCTTTGGTTATGTCTGAATTTGATTTAATTCTTAGGATTGACTGGTTGTCATCCTACTATGCGTCGCTAGATTGTTTTAGGAAAAGAGTAATCTTTAGGATACTTGGGGAGGAGGAATTTGTTTTTCAAAGGAACAAGAGTAGAACACCTATCCGTATCGTGTCAGCCATTAAAGCTTCAAAGATGTTGAAGAGCGGTTGCCAGGGGTTCCTAGCACATGTGATGGACGTAGAGATGGAAGAAAAGAAGTTTTCGGAGGTACCAGTGATTTGTGCGTTTTTAAATATTTTTTCAAATAATTTACCAAGATTATTCACAGACCAAGAAGTGGAGTTTACAGTTGATCTCTACCTGAGCATAGTGCTCATATCTATTCCTCCCTAGAATAAGTCACCTACTGAGCTACTTGAGTTGAAGGAACAATTATAGGAGTTAATAGAAAAAATAACTCCTAGTGTCTCACCATGGGGAACACCTGTACAGCTCGTGAAAAAGAAGGATGGAATGCTGAGCATGTGTATCGACTATCGACAATTGAATATGGTGATCGTTAAGAACAAGCATCCTTGCCTAGGGTAGACGGCTTGTTCGACCAACAACAAGGAGCCAGAGTGTTCTTAAAGATAGACTTGAGAGAAGGATACCATCAATTGAGAGTGCGGGAATCAGATAAACCCAAGACTTCCTTTAGGATTCGTTACGAGCATTATGAATTTTTTGTGATGCCTTCTTGGTTAACCAATGCACCTGCTCTGTTTATAGACCTGATGGATCAGGTGTTTAAAAACTTTCTAGACCAATTCGTAATTGTGTTCATAGACGACATTCGGGTATACTCTCGGAGTGAAGATGAATATAGGGAGCAGTTGAAGATTTCTTTGCAGATCTTGAGGAAGCACTAGTTTATGAAAAATTCAAAAAATGTGAGTTTTGGTTGGATCGAGTGGTGTATTTGGGTCATGTTATATCTGGACTGGGAATACAAGTGAACCCAATGAATGTGGAAGCTGTAGTCAATTGGAAAAGGCTAACTAGTGCGACTGAGATACGAAGCTTTTTGGGGTTAGCTAGTTATTATCGGCATTTTATCCAGGACTTTTCCTGATTGCAAAGCCCTTGACTCGGTTAACTCAAAAGAATGTCAAGTTTGAATGGTCTAACGGATGCGAACGAAGTTTTCAAGAGTTGAAGTCCAAATTGGTGTCAGCACCTGTGCTTACCCTTCTGTCAGCCTGAGGGCTTTTTTATTTATAGTAACGTGTCACACCAAGGTTTGGGTTGCATTTTGATGCAACACGGGAAGTGTCACGCCCCGAACTCCGGGTCACGCGAATGCCCAAGAAGAACCACCAAAATCACTCGAGCAAAAAGGGATCAAAACCATAAAGCCCAAACAAGGCTAAAACATTTGTAAAAATGTACTACCGTGGGTTTATTTAGTTTAAAAGATTAGCCCAAGAGACTACGGTTACGGCCCCACGAGCCAAGCCTTCAAAAACAAAATACAACTTTTAGATAAGAAAATCTTTTTAAAAGAAGCTTAGGTAGTTCCAAATTTTTTCTCGAAGCACAAGAGTTTATATGAAGCAAAAATCATTTGAAAACTCCTTTTGTAAACCGTTGCACCAACTAACGAAAAACGTAGTAGGAAATTACGAAAAACAACAACCAATCCACGGCTCTCTCGAAAGCAATAAACCATGCATACATCCACAAGAAATACATATGCTTTATAACATGTTACATCAAAACATGAAATATTTACAAAATGTATAAACTACCTATCAAGACAAAACAAAAGTCTTGTCAACCTACAGGACCACGTTCACTTGAAAAACGTTTTACAACAAAATCCCATAAAGTGAGCCGAAACCCAATAGAAACAAACTATAAGGTCGTAAAGCAAGATATGCAATCACATAGCATAAAGACTCAACCACATGAGCCAAAAATGTTTTTTATCCCAAAACCACAAGTTTTTCATCAGGCTAACATGAGCCTCAAAACGTTTTTATTTCATAAAACTCTACGTTTTTCATCCTTAAAACCATGCATATCATCAATGCAGATAACGTTTTCATAGTTAAAGAAAAGCAGTAACCAAAATAGTATTCTCCACTCAGGTCACACAGCTGAGGAAAATAAGATAAAACGAATCCTATGTACCGACTCTGCAACACACAAGAACAAAGGTAACTACTATAGACTCATGCCCATTACTCTAAAACTGCTTAGGGCCTGCGAAGTAATAACAAGTTCTATACGGAGTCACAACAACGTAACCATTCATGGGGTAACCGGCTCTTTATGGATTTTCACGACCGATGGAAGAAGCATCCAAACTACGTTTACAGGGATTGTCACGCTCCAAAACCCAGGGTCACGTGAAAATCCACTGAACACCAGTTTTACAAAAAATAGATTTTCATACATTCAAATCCACCTGTTGAGATCACAAGAAAACCCAGTATGCATCTCTCATAAGCAATAAACATCATGTATAACATGTATAAGTATATCGCCTTATAGAGTACAAAATTTCCTTCAGGGGCAGGCATACCAAAAAGAAAAACTACTACAGCCTTCCATCATCCGTCAGCACGGGCATCACTAGATCTACTCAAGATCATCATCCAAAGCATCACCTGAAAATAGTTTTATATAAAAAAATCCCACCCGTGAGTCGAAGCCCAATAAAAACAGACAATAAAGCTGTAAAGCAGGAAATATGCAATCACATAGAGTGTGAGCGAACTCAACCACAAAATCTCAAAATTTTTCCATCCAAAACCCACTAGTTTTCCCATTAGACTAAACCAGTCTCCAAAAATGATTTTATTAACATAAAACCCATGTTTTCATCATTCAAACCATGTGTTGCAAATAGTGCGAATAAACCACCATAGTTAAGGGAAAACAGTAATCAAAACGTTGTTCACTCACGGAATGTACCCTCGTGAAAAAAGAATATGATCCTACGTACCGACTCCATCACATTACATAGGTAACAACGATAGATCCTTGTCCAGTATCTAATCCCCATACATCATGGGACCGATTAGATACACACAAGTTCTATACGGAGCACCATAACGTAACTACTCAATTTACGGACAACAACCTGAGGATACAGAGCACCCAACTCAATTTACGGGACTAACCCGAAGGTACATTGTACCTATGCTGCGCACGTTTCTGGACTTACACTGAGGGCAGCTCGTGCCAAATACCCATCATCCTGGTACATCAAGATAATCTTCTAAAAATCAAACCGTAGCTCAACTACGAAAAATATTTCACAAATATATATTATACATGTATATACAGATCCATCCATCGACATGAAAATCAATAAAATATTTTCAAAATGTTTTACCTCATTTTCAACAAAATATTTCAAAAACTAAGACTCAACCCCGAAGGCGAGCTCCAAACCTCCAAAACACCAAGTGCAGAGATTTTTCACAAAATCACCATTTCTTTACCGTTTTCAAGAAAACCCTTTCAAAACCATACTACCACATGTCATATAGTACTATACGCTAAGAAAAGCTAACAACATGCTTTCTATCAGAAAAACAAGGCTTAAACAGAAAATATGACATTTGATGCATTTTTTACCCGGTGAAAACACATGTAATTACATATAACACTCTCATAACAACAGTAGGTCTAGAATCCTACTTCGTTGGGCCAAAACCCGACGCCTCAAAGATTGAATCTCGTCGAAACGAAAATCTGAGCGGATGAGCGCGAAGCTAACAGCGTAGATAGCAAGGATCCACACAAAAACTAGGCTCGGGCGGGTCAAAAATGTAGAGAGAAGGCAGAGAGAATGGAAGAAACAAACATTTTGCAAACATTCCAACTACTGGAGTACTTATAAGCTCGCCAAAAAGATAGTTCAGTCGACTGAAGAGGCCACTTCAATGACTGAAGCTCCTCGAAAAATGTGAACCGCCACAGTTCAGTCAACCGAACCCCCTGGTTCAGTCAACCGAACTCAAGAAAACAGGTTCAGTCGACCGAACTTAGCAGCCTAGTCGACCGAACCCCAGGGTTTGAGCCTACTGGTTTTTTGTCTCGGTTTTGCGTTCTAGGGCCAACCAAACAAGCCTAAAGAAGGTCCGAGAAAGCATAAAACACGTCTACATGCTGTTCTACAACTCTAAAATATAAACCATGCATCAATGATATATTTAACATGAAGGAAAACACATCATCATGTATAAGTAATTCAAAATAACAAGGTTTGGGGTCTCACTAGAATTAACCTAAAGGACCGTAGCGAACCTACTCTGGGCACATTTTTGGTCTTCCACCAAGGAAAAATAGAAGCCCAACTCAAAACACCTACGGTCACGGTACATCTATGGAAATCATTTAAAAACCAGTCGTAGCTCGACTACGAAAAACTATAAAATAGTTATACAAGAACATGCATAAAAAGAGATCTAGTGGCCCACCGCCATATCATCCATCAGCATGGAGATCAAATAACATTGAAAATAGATTTCCATCAAAATGTTTTAAAAAGATGAGACTCAATCCCGGGGGTTAGCTCCAAACCTCCAAAACACGTTTTCAAGATTTTTATAAAACCTCCATTTTTAAAATCACCTTTTTGAAAACCACAGACATCCACACATCTGGAACATGAAATAAACCAAGAAAAGCGCAAAACATGCCTTTTTACCTTAAAAACAAGGTTTAAACATAAAAACAACATTTAATGCATTTTTTACCCGGTGAAACTGCATAGGATTACACGTAACACCCTTTAACAACAATAAAGTCTAGGATCTTACCTCGTTGAGCCAAAAGCTCGACGCCTAAAAAATGAACCTCGACAGAATGAGATTCTGTCCGGACGAACGCGAAGCTCGTGGCACCAACATCAAAAATCTGCTGTCAGATCGCTAAAAATTGAGCCCTGGGCCCATCAAAATCTTAAGAGAAGGCAGAGAAAACCGAAACTTAGGTTAGAAGTTATCTTTTTCCAAAATATCTCTAGGCCTTGAGATTTATAGACACGGCAAAACAGGGGGTTCAGTCGACTGGCCTCCCGACTGGATGAGCCTACTGTCAACCCAATCGACTAGGTTTTTGAGTTTTTCAACCCTCAAACTGACTGAACATATCTTTTTAAAGCTCGAACACGCGTCAAAGATGTACCTAAAACGTCACTAAGGTTATGAGGTAACTCAAACTCCATTACCACTTAAACATTCCCAAAAGAAAATGGGTCAGGGTCTCACAACTCTCTCCCTCATAAAGGAATTTTGTCCTCAAAATTCAACAATGAAACTCAAGCTAATCACTGTCCAGCAACCATCAACGATCTTTGATACAAACCAAGCGATACTGCACAACAGTAGAAATGCCCCAGCAACTGAAATCCCAAACCTGTCATCACACGAGGTAAACACGATTTGAAGATTCGATCTACATACAAACTGTCCACATGTGTAAGTTTCACTGACATCACTGTCATCCAAGAAACATCCATGAAACATCAGATCAAGATCCAACTCACACCGTACACAAACCCCTCCAATGACAAACGCATCACATGAGACCAACCCACCATGGTACTTGATCTCAAACACTCTCTACGCCCAAACATAATAATTACCACCCCTTCATTATTACTGTCACAAACTAGCTCAATCACACCTCACAATACACACCAAGGGCTGTCTCCGCGAGTCCAAACACAAGATGTCAAACCCTGGCATCGATCACACGAAGTCACACAACCCGCGCACAAACTTTACTCAAGTTCTGACGATCACCAAACAACCACCGACTTTGATACCACATCATTACCCCGCCAATGCTAGCAATGCCATCTCAAAGCTGATGCAACACCCATGCACGAGCCACGACACAAACACCCGACTCTATAGAGAAGCTCACTTAACTCACTTGGAATACCGAAGAATGCATTTTATCTTAACCTTCAAACCTTCATCCTCTATTCAATCTTTCATCATGAATCACAATTCTCACCTTAGGAAAACACTAGGCGATACACCATTGTCCCATATAAGATTCCACATAGCCGAAAACCAATTAGGCATCACAGCCGCAAAGTCACCTGACCCAAACATGTCACTTAACCAAACACGTCACGCAGACAGAACATCTCATAGGTATCCATTCGACAACCTATACAAACCCAATCGTATCTCCTGTGCAACAGCACATCACTACACATCTCAACGTCTCGCCATCAAATCAATGATACCAAGGCTACAGATCAACCTCAAATCAAGCATGATCGCCATTGTCCGACGAAGCAACATGATGACTGTCATTCGACATCAAACTCAAACTTATAACTCATAGATCAATTCCTTGAGGCCACAATAGCAGAATACTCGAACCCAAGACTTGTCCGTTGAGTAACCAACCAAGACTTTCCTCGTATACAGAACTCATCACGGCCCTTCCGTTCCCAACCAAACAATCGCGTCAGTTCAAACAGGCTATGCCAACCAAGGCTTCTCAAACATCGTATCCTTCCTAACTCATACCTTACCAGACTCTCGAAATCATCATCCAAACAAATGATTATGCCAAAACATAACACTTACCATAGTCGACGATCACTCCTTGACTCTAAGAACTCTGAACAGCTCAAAGCCCCAAACAAGACCCGAATCCAGACTCACAAAAGTCTACCAAAAACTCACCATGTCAATATTACAGCTGCTCGATTTCGTTAAAATTCCCACTCTGCCAAGAGCTAGAAGTACAATCATACCCACACAATCCAGAACAAGCTGTAAACAACAACAGTTAACGATCCTCAACTGATCACTACAAAAGGAGACTATGCATCTCCACACCAACTCCCTTGTCAATAAGATCAAGCATTCCTTGTCTACCAACTCAACCTCATAGAGAACACAATTCAAATGGCTCAACCATCATACAAAATGAGCCATACTCAAACTAGGTTACCATGACCTGCTATGTTTACCACACTCATACGTACTCTTTTACGATTTTTCACCGCAAGGTAATATCACCCCAGCATACAATTCTTTACGGTCTCCAACCGCAGGAGCAATCGGATCCTAGGTCACGCGCACAGACGCTTAACATCTAAGAAAGCACGTAGCCATGAACCACACGTTGAAGCCATGAAGAATCCGTTATACAAACACTCGCTTCTGGCGATACAAGTTCCTGAGGCACAACTCCAAGGATCACAACACGAATTCAAATTCCACAGAGATTTTCACAGTCTCAGAACACAATCATAACCAAAATCAATTAAGAACCTAGCATCTCCGTCCAACCGAGATGAAACAATTCGCACCAGACAACCGTCTACAAGGAAACTCTATCTCCGTCTAGAGAGAAGAAAAGGGTTAACAAAATCCATGACCCAATCTCAACATACTCCCCGTACTCATCAACATTTGGCCCCCAAAGAACCCTGTAACCTAATCTCGAGGCCACATCGACCACAGTCAAACAGCTACCGTCAACCATGATCACGGTACTCAGACCATCCGCTACACCAAGCTCTCAGCATTTACACCTCATTCATACACATACGAATACCATTAGCCCGCATATCTTGTACAACACATCCCATAGGACTACGACCTCGTCACCAATCATATACAAGGACACGCGTCAATTGGCCCATCGCGCCAAAACCTCACTCCAGAAGGTTGTGCTTACTCACTTAACTCATGCTAGGTGAACCACAGCCACGTCACGGCCTCGAGCCCACTGTCCAAACAACTCACACAAACAGCGCACGACACCAAACAAAAGAAACCTAATCCTGAGACCTTCCATTTAGAATTACTAATAACTCCCTCAACCCTGCAGACACCATTCGTACTTTCACTCTCAAAGCACACATCGGTCACAGGTAATTTAACCCACAATTTCTCACCTATCATCCCAGCACAAGCCAACCACATTCTCAAAATTGTCTATGATCCCTTCAAACCTCATGCACCTAGCACGGTTCCCAAACACGATCTCCTAATCACGAAGATAGTGACCAAACCACAAACCTGCATTTTTGTAGAAATCCCACAAAACTGATACTCGTCGCATGTTAGAATTGTAACTTGAACCCTTATACATTCCAACACAGCACAACCCATGCTCATTCCAGCATAACTGTAACTCATACTCGTCCCATCTCTTCGAGCTTACTCACTCACAACTCAATTCTCAAACCTCAAAGAGGTATACAATGTCCAAGGTTATCAGAACCCACTCTAACTACCAACAACATCCTCAGATGCTACTTTGACTACCGTCAACATCCTACTGACCACCATCAACATCCTGACTACCAGGGAATATCTTCAAAACCACTCACATTCTGTTATCTCTACATACACCCGACCAAGGATTATCACGCTTCCATCCACTATGTTCCCGTCTATACTCCATCCTGAGTACACGGCTCATGACATAGCATGGCTCACGACGTACCTAATCCATCACACGACCAAATCATATACACCAAACCCTAACCAAAAGGGATTATCATGATCCACATATCTATCCACCAATCCATTCATAACAACTGATTCCCAAGGTCTCCGACACTCCATCACCCCTACTTATAAGGTCATCCTTAATATAACTCTAACCTCCAATAGCATACTTTCAGGAGGAGTCAGATATCCAGGCCAAAGCCATCAACCATGCTTCGACTAATCCTAAACAAAACTCTGCTCATACAAACACTCGACGGTTTACCAACTGAGGCCAACCTCACACGGCTAAACCCAACTCACTGATGAGTTCCACAACTTACCAAGCAATCGACACTCAACCCATAACCTTCCCTCTACAACTGATAGCAACCGAATCGCACATCCAATACCCAAACCACAGTCTCGTTGTCTCGAATGGTGTACGGGTTATATATAAGGAAAACACGACAACCTAAGGTCTTAGGAAAACGTGAGAATTAATTCTAAATTTTAAATTAATTAAATGGAAAATGTTTAATCAAAATAAATTATTATTTTTCAAAAAATATAAAATGGAGAATAAAATAAATAAATGCCTTTAATCACTACCTTAGCTAAAAAGTTGGAGAAAAAATTGTGCATTTATTAAATTTTATTTGTTACGCATTTAAATACGAAAAGATGATTTGATAAATTAAAATCTTTATAATCGTGTACACAGAAAGATGTTTGATTCTTTTAAATCGTGTGACTTTCTAAATT
>JAOTRH010087566.1:0-16764 GCA_034768845.1 Heliamphora exappendiculata | reverse complement strand
CACTATTACAATCATACACCTACACACGCCGAATAATAATAACATAATAGTAATATAATAATAATAAGCTACTAACAAGGCGGAGGGGGGCGTGTTATCTGTTAATTCTCCCGTTGAAGGTAGAGGCACAATGTGTTTGGAGAGAAATGGAATTTCGACGGCCTACAGCTCTTTTTCGATCGGTAGTCGTCTTTTGACGGTTGATACAAGTTAGGGAATGGCCCGTCGGAGTGCTGGATAAGAATTATGGCTCTTCTGACTCACCTCTGAGACCTCGAGGTCTTCAAAGTAATAAGAGAGTTTTGCAAACACTTTTTTGAGGTTGACGAAGATATGACGGTGGAGAGGGACCTCTAATTTGAGACCCTGTCCCGTTTTAATTTCATCATGTTTTTCGGTATGTTAATTATTATTTTAAATGTTGTGAAATAGTATGTTTTTATATGTTTTATGCATGTTCTAACTTAGAAACGCAGGTGGGATTGAATCCTGGAACCGTTGGGTGTTGAGATGCAAAGTTGGAAAACCTTGCTGGGGTGACAGATCGATCGGTTTTGTGACCGGTCGATTAGTCTGCCTGGGTGGGCCCTATAAATATCAGTCTTTAACTAGATATTTTGAGACCTAAGACTTCTTGACTAAGTTTCGTTCCTTAACACACGAAATCTCCACCTTCTCTCTAGTTTTTGGTGGGCTCGAGGCTTAGTTTTTGGCGATCGAATAGAGAATTCTTGGTATCCGTGCCGAAGGCTCCGCGTTCATCCAGACGAAATCTAGTTTCGAAGAAATTCATTTTTCATCGAAGTTTGAGACATCGAGTTTTTTACTCAACGAGGTAGGATCCTAAACTCTCATGTCTTAAAGGGGTATTACGTGAAATTTTATATGTTTTTACCGTTTAAAAATGCATGAAAAGTTGATATATGTGTTTAATTTACGTTTGGTTGGATAAAAAGGCTTTATAGTGTTTATATGTTTTATTTTCAAAGTTGTTAGACGTGTGTGGGTCCGTGGTTTTCAAATAGGCGAGTTTTGGAAAAATGTCTTTATGCTTTTGTTTGTGAAAACTGAACTTTGGAGGTTTGGAGCTAACCCTAGGGATTGAGCGTTGGTATGTGAAACATGATGTTTATACATGGTTGTGTACATAAAAACTCTGGTTTTGACCATGCATTAGTTGGGACAGATTGTGGTCCTTCGGTGAAAACCCGAGAAGATGCATTAATTGGGGCAGATTGTGGTCCTACGGTGAAAACCCATGAAGATGCATGTATTGTCTCTAAATCATTGTAAAACTTTTGGGCTCATGTGAGTCGAAATCCTCATATCTTTTCATATTAGCATGTTTATATTTCATTTCATGATTAGTTTGTTTTCTATTGTATTTCGGCTCACCGTGTGGAATTTGAAATCTTTTTCAAGTGCTTTTGATTAGCAGGTTGATCTATAGGAGCCGGAGGGGCGAAAATTTTGTATTAGTCTTCTTTTTTGTTTCTTTTGGATCTTGTAATGATTTACATGCTCATGATTATTTTTGGAACCGTGTAATGTAAGCATGTTGACTATTATATAAAATGCATGTATGCCTTTTGTTATAAGAGTGAGACCTCGGGTTAAGCGTTGTTTTTCGCTTTCGTGTGGTTTTATCCTTTCTATAAAATGTGTATGCCTCGAGGGAGATTTTGATGTCTTTTGCTCCCTTTTTAAATGTTATCTTGTTGCCCTAAATGTGTTGAAAGGTTTGAAAATCAAGGTTTTAGCTTGAAACAGAACCTAGAGCAGAACGGATTGATAGACCGATCGATTGGTCTATCGAGCGGTCTTTCATGACTCTCGGTTCTCTTGTGCAGGCAAGAGACCGATCGATCTATCTTTTCACCAATCGATTGGTCTCGGTAACTTTGAAAATTTTGATGTTTTGTTTCAAAAGCTTGGCTTCGGAGGCTACGACTCTAGCATTTGGGGCTACTCTTTTGTATTAAATAAACTCTCAGTAGTACGTTTTACAAAAGTTTTGGTTTTCTTTTGGTTTTCTTTTGGATCGTAATATCTCAAAACGGTTCTTCGTGGGTGTTTTGTATGCCCCGGGTGTCGGGGCACTACATCTGATGAGCTCGTATTAAGGTGAAAGGGTGAAAGGGTGAAAGTTCAAGGGAAGGGCATTCTGGCGGTTAGAGAGTTGGGTGGGGATCCTATTGTTACAGTCTAAGGATTTCGGCTAAGATGGGACCTAGGGTACAGTATCGTCGGCTACTGTGTGAAGGTGAGAAAGTTGCTCACTCATTGTCGGAGCCAAGGAAGATGATGGTGCTTGAAGGTGGGGGCCTCTGGGAGAGTGGGGGAAGGTAGGGTCAGACAGAAGACGGGACATGATGGTGAGATGGGATTGGTTAATTTCAACTAAAAGTTGTTTAGAGGGACTTTTCGCGGGGACAAAGTGTCGTGACATAGGAGTGGCACGTGTTCATGTGGGGTGTTATGCGGGTCAACCAGGACAGGTTAGGGGAAGCCGGGCTTATTTGAATCATTTTCCAAATAATTTTTAGTTGAAGGGAGGCCCAAAAATGTTTAACTCCAGGCCAGGTTTTTGTGGTGCAAGATTTCTAGGTCAACCACTATAGCCAATTTAGTGGGCCTTAGTACCTTAAAGGGAAACTGGCCTAGGAGGGCAGAGACCTACCAGGTGTTGGGTCGAATCTAGCCCCAACATCAATCCAAAAAGTGAGTTTGGAGCATTCACGAATATTTTCGGTATTTGTTGCATTGCTTGAGATGGCGAAGCAACCTCTTGCCGATGTCAGTAATGGTGGGCATGAAGGAAGTCAGCAATCCTTAGATATGGGCAATACTCACCGTCGTCTGACGCCTAGGTGTGTGCTCCTTCGTGTGTGACTCCAGGCTCTTCTTCTCCGTTAGAGGGTTCAGTGAAGGGTAATGGGCTTGGCTCGTTATCCTGTACGGGGAAAGGGATAAAGGGGGTGGGTTGCATTAGTGGAGGTTTTACCTTCAATGGCTTAGATCGTTGTTAATGGATTGTGTTCCATTGGGAATGGTTGATCCTTTTTGAAACATAAAGGTATTTAGATTTGAGATGAGGAGGTTCAACCAAGGTTTGTCTATAAGTGGTTGATGAGTAAAATTAAGAATGTCAATAAACTTTGGGGTGTCTCCTTTGACGGTCTCAAGGAGGAGGCTATAGCCTATTATACATAGACTTGGGTATATGTGTCGGGTGTCGAGTGTCAGGTGTGGGTATGTGTATAAATATCAAATTCATCTAATTCTTATATCAAGCACATTGGAACACGACAAAATATTTATATTCTTTAATATATTTATTTAATTTTTCAAGGTAAGAGATATTTACAAAATTCTATTGAGCATTTCATATATAATATCAAAGTATATGTATAATTCCATAGTAAACTCAAATTAATAAATATGTTTTCTTGGTGAATGTCCAAATAAAAAATGTCGAACACATATTTGCATCATTATTCGAGTGTCGAATGTCTAACACAAGTACTTTATACATTTAAAATAGTCCATAGAACATAAAATGGCCTTGTTTGGTGCCCATGAGGCAAGGAATGGTTTGGGATGGCTTGTAGAATTCCAATGATTGGAGAACAGTTGTGAAGGAGATTGGATAAGGATTTGAAGAATCTTTAGAGTTCAATAAACTAGGACAACAGGAGTGAGGTTAAGGGAGGTATGGTTGGAGGTAGGAAGAAAAAGGTGATCACTAATTATTTGTCAGCGAGATCAAAATTATCTATTGAAATTTGAGAGGCTTGAACTCGGAGGAAAAAAAAAACAGTATTAAGTCCTTGCTAATGGATTGAAGGGCAAATGTAGTTTGCTTGATATAGGCTAAGTTGGAGGTCGCATTTGATAAGGTGGTCCGGAGCATCAAAGTGGGAGGCAGCTTAATTGGTGATTCCTTCTCGCAATGAGGATAATTGGAGGAATTCTAGTGATTTGGGAGAGTAAGTTTGGCACTACTAGTAGGAGAAGAGTTTCTTTTCCCTGCTTGCTTGTTGCGGTGTGTTGGGGATTGTAGCTTTCAGATGGGATGCCCATAGTGTGTGGGTGGGGACTTTGATGTGGTTAAATTCCCTCACGAGCGATCAAAATTATCTATTGAAATTTGAGAGGCTTGAACTTGGAGACAAAAAAAAGGGGTATTAAGTCCTTGCTGAGGGATTGGAGGGAAAATGTAGTTTGCTTGATATAAGCTAAGTTGGAGGTCGCATTTGATAAGGTGGTTCGGAGCATCTAAGTGGGAGGCGACTTAATTGGTGTTTCCTTCTGGCAACAAGGAATAATTGGAGGAATTCTAGTGATTTGGGAGAGTAAGTTTGGCACTAATAGTAGGAGAAGGGTTTCTTTTCTCTGCTTGCTTGTTGCGGTGTGTTGGGGATTGTAGCTTTCAGCTGGGATGCCCATAGTATGTGGGTGGAGACTTTAATGTGGTTAATTCCCTCTCAAGTGATTAGGGTGCAGAGTTAGCTCCAGGACAATGAGGTTGTTCTCCTCTTTCATTGATGAGTTGGAGCTAGTGGATCTTCTTTTTTCCAGGGAGAATTTTACCTGGTTCAATAATTAATGTCATTACGCCATGTCTCGAATTGATCGCATCTTGGTGTTTATAGTTGGAAGGAGCTGTTTTCGTTGGTGGCTCAATTCTCCATGCCTAGGTAGTCAGACCATGTCCCTATCTTTCTAGACAGTGGCTTGGTTCAATAGGGGAAATCTCCATTCAAGTTCGAGAATATGAGACTGCTGGATGTGAGGGCTTCCAGAATAGAGTGGTTGCTTGGTGGAATGGTTTCACGGTGAAAGATAATCTGACTTTTGTTCTAGCCAAGAAATGAAGATGTTTAAGGTAGAGCACAAGCAGTGGGTGGCAAAGGAATTTGGGAGGCTAAACGTTCAAAAGGCTAATGTTCTTACAGATATTCGTTTCATGGATAGAAATGAAGTAAGAGGGGCTTTACTTGTTGAGGAGAGGGGTCTGCGGGTGGAGTTGAGAGGGGAGCTCTGCAAATTTGCTAAAGGAAATAAAATGAAGGAAAAAAACCTATGCGTTGTGGCTGGTAAGTTATAAAAACGTGCTTTTTCCATAGGGTGACCAATGCTCACATACAAGCATTCTTCATTGGATAGTCATACGCTGATAGAGCTCTTCTAATAAAGGATTAGGAGATCAGGGCAGGGGTTGTTGGTTTTTACTAATGTATGTTTCAAGAGGAGAGTGGATGGAGGCGGCATCTTGATGGCCTGAGTTTGACTCTATTGTCTGTGAAGATTCCTAGTGATTGGAGTAGCCTTTTTTGGATGAAGAGATTGTCAGAGCTTTGGGAAAGATTTGTGGGTGCTGAGCCATGCAAGATGGGGTACCTTCGGTGTGTCCTTTGCTTTGAGGTTGTGTTGATTTTCAGGTCAACCTAGAAAGTCTGAGATCATCCAAGTTGGTGACGTCCAAATGTGGATAGCTTAGTTGGTATCCTCGATTGCAGGATTGGGCCCTTCCAGTAACTTATTTGGGTTTCCGTTCGCTGGGTTCTAATATCAGTCGTTATGTAACATATCAGCAATACGTAACGGGATTTTAGACCTTGATACCGGTATTTACAAACTATATCAGTTGATACTATCTTATATCAATCGATACATGGTCATATCATCGATACCAATATCCGATATCGTGATTTAGAACCACGTCTGTTAAAGGCATCTTCTAAAGTAGTAGTAACTCTTTGGAATGGAATTCTAGAAAGATTCCACCGGAGGTTGGCTGGGTAAAAGCGTCGATAATCTCTCTAAGGGAGGCAGACTTACTCTTCTTATGAGCACTTTATTCAACCTTTTGACTTATCTTTTGTCAATTCATTCTATTTTGGGTTCAATAGCCAGGAAACTAGGGAAACAAGAAAAGTTACAAAAGGGCTTTCTATGGAAAGAGTTTGGGATGGCTTCAAGTACCATTTGATAAATTGGAGTACAGTTTGCTAAACTAGGCCTTGGCATTAGAAGGTTATCTAACTTTCATAGGTACTTGATAGGGGAATGGTTATGAAGGTTTACCACTACTGGGATAATCATTGGAGTAAGGTTATTCATAAGTATAATTCCTTAAAGGGGCAATTGAAATATGCATCAAGTTTTTGTTTCTCATGGGCAAGGTTTGGGATGAGTTTTTGAAGTAAATCTTTTTTTAGGTTGGAAATGAAGCTTGGCTCATATTTTGGTATGATGTGTGGTGCGGAGACGTGGTTACTGGGCCTTAGGCTAACTAGGCGGCTGCCTAATGCCCCCAACTTCAACGAGGCCCCTAAATCTATAAAAACGTTTATGATATATACTATTATATTATCACAATAAAGATCGAGTGAATTAGCACTATAATCAACAAAAAAAATAGCACTTTTATCAATCGATTAAGATATACTAAAAAAAACAAATATAGAAATTTAGTTAATAATTTTGTATCCCAATTATTGAAAAAAAATAAAATTAAAAAATAAAATATAAAGATAAATTTAAAAGTAAAAGGCCTCGATTTTAAATCTCACCTAAGGCCCGCGAAATGATCGAACCGCCCGTAGATGCTATTGTTGCATATTATGCTTAGAGGGTCTCTAATTCTTGTTTCTGGGATATTGAGCTGAGAAGTGATACGCAGGACTGAGGTTGGGTCAGTTATTGTCGCTGCTAGGGCTCTTGTATGACCATGGAGAGGCAACAGTTAGGATGGATTGTGTAAAGGGAAGCTTACCGTTAAATCTTTTTACATTTATCTTCGAGGGAATAGCAGGGTCACCTTTTTGTGGAGAAATTCTTGGAAGGTAGGAGCTCCTCCAAAAGTGGCATTATTTTGTTTATTTTGTTGATCAACCGTGCATCAGAAGATACTTACCATTAATAATCTTATTCGGAAGGGGCCTGTGTTGACTAACTAGTGTTGCTTGTGTAGTGTTGCTTGTGTAAGAAGCAAGAATTGTTACATATCCATTGTGAGTTTGCTAGAGAACCGTAGAGTTTCATTTTGTTACTCTTTGGTGTCAATTGGGTCATCATTAATAGGGATGTGGGCAACGTTTTAGCAGGTTACAGGGGGGGTAGGGTCCCAAGAAGAAGGAAGACGGCATGGCCCTTGATCCCTCCTTTTTGCGAGAGTCTCTTTTTGTATACTAGTGACATTCTCTCAATACTCTTTTTATAAAATCTTATTTACTTACCAAGAAAATTTGAAAATTTGAAAACTTGGTCAATTTTTTACTTCATTCTAAGAACTCCCGGCGCCAAAGATAACAAGTGATGCCTAAGGAAGGCAGAGGCATTTTGACAACCCTTGGTTGTAGTAGGTTTCTATAATGGAAGAATAATAGTTAATAAGTTGAGGTAATCCTCACCACCTAACAAATGTTGACCCATCTCAAGTCCGCCATACTACAGTAAAGAATAAGGATCCAAATAGGTTGACATATTCTCAACAAAGAGGTCAAACTTATAAATAATCCCTTCTAGATGAAGTTAAAAGTAACACACACACACACACACACATATATATATATGTATGTATGTATGCCTGTCAAGAAAAAGAAAAAAAACCAGAAGAGTTAAATATCTCACAAGAAAAATTGGCCACTTATTTGACAAGCTAAAACTTGTACCATGAAAAGCCTAACAATATGTATTGCAAACCTACCTATCTGATTTGCACAGGTTGAAGGTTAAAAATGCATAACTAACAAACGCGAATATATAACAAAGGGAACACAAAGTTTCCGATTTTGAGGACTTCGATTAATCTACTTTTTTTTTTGTAGATGGTCAAATTATAATTCACATTCATTGGCATGGGCATTGGATAATAAATAGAGTATTTGTAGTGATTTTTAATCAACATTTTGAACGCCTAAAACATATTTGTAAACTCTTTGATAATTATGATTCTATGATTATTCAGAAGGCGGTGGAATTTGGAAACGTAATATTTTGCCTACTCTAATGTTGTGTTTCAAATGTTAATCACCAACTTATCTAAAACCTTGACGTATCATAGAGAGTTGTAAATTAATTGCTTATTTTTTCACTAATACACATTGACACATACATGTAAAGAGAGAAATTTAGGAGACATACTTGAACCAAGAAGTAGAAAAATATCCCAATACTAATGCAATAAAGGCCACCAAGATCAGCAAGGAAGCCCACTGCATTCTTCGAAGAAAGAGGATAGCATTAGATCATTCAAAACTGATAAACTAGTATTATTCACAACCAAATTTGCATGCTCAAAATACAAAGCCAATCTGAAACATGGAAAAATTGAAGGAAGATATGGACCTTGGGCTTTGATTAGATTAACACACACTCAATAAATGATGAAACTTAAGTCTGACCTGCCTAATCGTGTGACACGGGGAAACAGCCAGTTCATTAAACATAATAAAAAGAAATATTAGACTTGACCCAATCTTTTTCTCTCCTTAAATTGTTAGAGGATGCACAACACTTTTATTGCACCCATTTCTTATCAACTGAAGTCGTCTCTCACTGTACTATATTAAGTCTATATTTGGTGATAAGTAGCAACTAGGATAAACTCAGTACTTGAATACTAAAATCTTCCTTACTACTTTTGATAGGGATATAAGAACTCGGATCTGGTTCGGAGTCAACCCGGTTTGAATACGTATAAACCTGTTCCAGTATGGCTTATAAAAGCCATAAGCACGGGACTCCAAGCCAACGGTCAAGGGCATGACTGGCTGGTCAGGTCAGGGACATGACTAGCTGGTTAGGAGATGATGACCAACGGAAGCAAACCTACATTCAAGAACTCAAGGGGATGCATAAGCCTACCCTGGCTGGTTAGGGTAGGCAAGTACTCCACGCGGCACGTCAAGCAAGTATGGGAACTAATCATATTACGGTTACAACAGACTGCACGTGGTGTGTTTGCCAGGTGTCACCAGAGTTCGTTATAAAAGGTAATTTACCAGTAGAGAGGTAATATTCTAAATATTCTCTAGCTAATAGGAGATTTCTGAGATTTCTCACCATAACAACCTAACTGACTTGACCGTCGCAGAGGTCACGCCGAAAACCCTCCAGTGTCCTTTCTAACCAGGTGTTAATCCTTTCCAGGTACAGCGTACGGCTCACAAGGACTAGACGAGAAGTGGACACCATCAACTTTAATAACGATAATGGAATTCCGTCCTAAGGCTTTCAATAATGAATTTTTTTGGTCACCAAAATCATATTTTGCCTTCTTTGAAAATGGATGGCACACCAATAGCACCACCAACAAAGTCAACTAGTACCAACCCCCCAATATTGGAGGGCCCGATACTTCAATTAGTTCTTATGTTCCTTAAATAGATCTTTTAGTTGTTGAGAAGGTTGCCCAAAAGTAGTATATAAGGCGTACCTTGTAAAACTTACAAATAAACCAGATATAAAGATGGCGACTAAGATTATTGTTTCCATTATTACATAACTTCAAAACCACCATGGATTTATGATAAGAGTTTATTTACAATGATATAGTATACAAAGTCAACAGATCTCAACGAATACAATAGGATTTAAGGCTACACAAACTTTTGAGAACAATTCTAGATCAGGTCCAAGGCAAACTGCTATAGAGTTTATTGAAACCATTGGATGCAAAATATGGTAATGTAGCTCCTAGATGGGGAACGAATACATGGAATGGCACATTGCAAGGGTTCGCGAATTCTCTTTTGATACTAAGTTTTGTGATACAAGAGCCACCGACCTACAATTATCCCTAAACTTCCGTCGATACACCTGTGTCACAACGGCTAATCTTTCGAGTGAGGAAAGCCAGAGCATTGGTCAAGATCTGATGTTGTTTTTGGCGAGAAGGTGATCTCTCTCTCTCTCTCTCTCTCTCTCTCTCTCTCTCTTACAAGAGGTGGTTCGTCCTACTTTACAAGAAACAAGGAAAAGATTGTAGAGAGCTGAATTTTCTTGTAATTAACTTTGCAAGATTCAAATAGTGAAATATTTTATGAGTTCTCTACAAAACTTCAGTAATTTTTCATATTAATATTTTATCCATTTTCTATGTAGACAATTTTTTTGTTGTTTTCGTTATAAATTAAGTAGCACTAGCACTCCTAATGAGTTGTGTCCGTGTTAGATAATAACACTTCTCAAACATTCCTAACAACATGTCTGACACTTTATCATTTTTTCCTATAAAAATGAAATTTCATGATGTTGGCAACTTAGCAATACTTTACGAACACTTTAGAAACACTTCTGATCGTGGACATATCTATGCGACACATGTTTAAAACTAATAAAGTTTAGCATTCTTAGGCATGTAACTAATGCACCCCAGATGTCTTGGGACATTTTGGGGAAAAAATCATGTGCGTTATCAGCATAGAAAAAGAGCATGGAAGAGATCATGTGCATTCATTTGTAGTAGTGTCTCTACCGTATCCTGTCCAATTTTCTTAGAAAAATGTGTCAATGTGTCCATATTGTGTCATTTTTGTGATCGTGTCCCGTGTCCACGTCTACATTTCTTAGTGTTAATGTGACAAATTAGAAGAATAAGAGAACTTAACCTAAATGATTAACTCCTCTGACTATCTATATTAAAACCATATTGTAACATTGGCATACATAACCCTCAACACTCCCCCTCAAATTGGTACATATATATCACATGTACCTAATTTGGTACAAATATATTTCACTCGTGAACCACACAAAGGTTTGGTGAATAAATCTGTTAATTGATCCACTAATTTCACATGGCTTGTACGAATTACATTTTGTAACAGTTTTTCTCAAATAATGTGGCAATCAACCTCAATATGTTCGGTTCTCTCATAAAATACTGAATTAGATGCTATATAAACTGCTAATTGATCATCACATAACAAATTTATAAGATGAGAATGTTGAAATATAAGTTCCTCTAGCATATGTTTTAACAAACTCATAGGACGAGAATATTAAAATCCTAATTCCTCTAGCATATGTTTCAACCAAATCAATTCACAAGTGGTAAGTGATATAGCTCTATATTCGAACTCAACATTAGATCGAGCAACAACTGTTTGTTTCTTGCTTTTTCATGAAACCAAATTACCTCCAATAAATACGCAATAACAAGTGGTTGACCTTTTACCAGATGGAGATTCAACCCAATCTACATCTATATAACCCTCGATTTGATCATTTTCATAATTCTGATATAGTACATTTTCATAATTCTGATATAGTAAACCACGACTTAGTACACTTTTAAGATATCTTAGAATATGCATAATAGCATCCCAATGACAATTCCGTGGAACATTTAAAAACTGACTAAGAACACTAACTGCAAAAGAAATGTCTAGTCTAGTAGCAGTCAAATAATTTAACTTTCTAACCAATCGTCAATATTATCGTGGATCAATTATAACTCACCTTGATCTACAACTAACTTTGTGTTGGGATTCATAGGTGTGTCAATAGGTTTTGACTCTAACATTGATGTTTCATTTAATCAATCAAGAACCTATTTTCTTTGAGGCAAAGAGATAAGCTGGCCAGATCTAGCCACTTCAATACCCAAAAAATATCTCAACCATCCCATATCTCTAGTATGAAATTTGGCTTGTAGAAACAATTTCAATTTCCCAATACGATTATCACCTGTGATCACAATGTCATACACATATACAATTAACAGTATCTTGCTCGCTCTAATATTTCTATAAAAAACAGAACAATCAACGCTACATCTTAAAAGGCCAAACCTAGTCACAATATTAGCAAACCTGCCAAGCTAAGCTCGAGGAGATTGTTTGAATCCATATAATGACTTCTTCAAGCGACACACCAAACCTGACTCCCCCTGAGTAACAAAGCAAGGAGTTTGCTCTATATAGACATCCTACTAAAGATCATCGTGCAAGAATACATTCTTCACATCTAACTGGTTTAAATGCCATGCAAACGTGATTATAAGTTATATGAAAAGACGAACATAAGAAATCTTTGCCACTGGTGACAATGTTTCCGAATAATCAATGCAATACACCTATATATATCCCTTTGCCACAAGACGAGCCTTTAATTTGTCAATAATACCATCATAATGAACTTTCACAGCGTATAACCAACAACAGCCTACAATTGATTTGCCAGAAGGAAGAGACACTGAATCCAACGTATCATTCTGCTTTAATGCAAGTATTTCTTCTTCCATTGCATGCTTCTAACCAGAATGGGAAAGAGCATCTATATAAAACTCAAGAAGAATAATAGCCGACAATGTGGTAACAATAAGTGATAAGAAGGGAATAAATGATCATAAGAAACAAAATTAGACATAGAATGTAAAGTACATGATTGCTTACCCTTTCGAACGGCAATTAAAAGATCAACAGAAGATGGTGGAGAACAAGGTGGAGGGTGATTTGGTGGCGAGGAAACCATTGATGAAGCATGAGAGATGGGTGGAGCGGTCTCGACATGAGTGCAACGAGTGTAAACCTACAGGGCAGGCCGACTTAAATTTTCGATAGCAGTACTAGATGATAATGGTGGATTAAAGAAAATAGAACAAGGAACAAGAAGAGGAAGATCACATACAAGATCATCTGCAAAGAGCCGCTCAGAATAATATGAGGTAGACCCAAAGAAAGTCACATCAAGATAGACCAAAAATTTATGAAGAGCAGGGCTATAACATCGATAACCTTTCTCAGTACGAAAGTAGCCTAAGAAAATACATTTTAAATCTCGAGAATCAAAGTTGTCAGTACCTAGAGCAAGTTGATGGGCAAAACAAAAACAACCAAAGATGCGAGGGGATAAAACAAACAAAGGATCGTGTGAAAAAAAGAATAGAATGAGGAGTTTGTCCATTAAGAACTGATGATACAATTAATTAAGAAGCAGTAAGAACAGCATCACTTCAAAAATATTTGGGGACATTCATTAGAATTAAGAGGGTCCGGGCAACTTCGATCAAATAGCAATTCTTGTGCTCAGCTACTACATTTTGTTGTGGAGTGTCAAAGCAAGACGATTGATGAAGGATACCAAATTGGGTAATAAACTTACTGAAGGAATGAGAGAAATATTCTCTAGCATCATGACTACGCAAGTTGCGAACAGAAGTATTAAATTGAGTTTAAATTTCAGCACAAAAAACACAAAGGATAGAAAATAATTCCAAATGAATTTTTATTAAATAAAACCAGGTAACTCTGGAACAATCAACCACAAAAGTAACAAAATACTGAAATCCCAACTTGGAAGTGACACGACAAGGATTCCAAACATTTGAATGAACTAACATAAAAGGACTCGACACTCGTTTATTAACCTCGAAAGCAAAAGAAACATGATAATACTTTCCCAATTGACATGACTCATAATTTAAAATTGAAATGGAACTTAAACTAGGAACTAAAAGCTTTAAGTTGTTCAAAGATGAGTGACTAAGACAACAACGAATCTGAAGCAGAGAAGCAATTGCAGGACATGCACGGCGAGAAACTTCGGATGACGCTTTATTGTTCAAATAATAGAGACCATCTGATTCACATCCTTTGCCAATCATCTTCCTTGTTACCAAATCCTGAATGACAACAGAATCAAGAAAAAAAGAAATTAAACAATTAAGATTTTGGTAAGTTGACGCACAGACATCAAGTTAAAAGGAAAACAAAGGATATATAAGATAGACGATAAAGAAAGGGAAAGCGTAGGTTGAATGCTTCCTATGCCTTTAACAAAACTAGTAGAACCATTCACCAAAGTAACACGAGGTAAAGATGAGGACTCTAGAAAAAATTGAAATATACCTGACATATGATTAGTGGCACCTGAATCAATGACCCATGATTGAGAAGTAGAAGAAGTTGAAAGACAGGCAGTAGGAATACTTTTCTGGGTTAGAGATGCAACTGGAAGAGATGCCTGCAAAGTTTCCTGACACCAAAGGAACTTAGAATACTTTTCCTCGGAAACAGTGATATTCTTCTCCTCAACAAGAGGAGAGGAGGAAAGGTGAACACTGTCAAATGTCACATCATTAGCAAACTGAGAAGGTCGGCCAGTAAGATCTCAACATGTCTCACGTGTATGATTGAGTAAACCACAATTAAACCACTGACAAGGTGGACCTTTACCTCGATCACTACAACCACCATGTGAACTACTAATGCGATCACCTTGAGAACCATCACTTCCTCTACCATGACTGTAACCACTGGATTGATCACCTCGGTGTTCTGTAACAAGAGCTGAATGATCAGAATTATCCTGATAAGAACGACCAAAACCTTAAGAATTGTCCCAAGTGGCACGCAAGATTCTGGAAGATACTTCGGCAAGAGAAGGGAGATCAGCTCCTGCTACAAACGAACTCAAATTCAGGTCACAACCCGACCAGAAATCTCATCACAACCATCTGTTTTCGTGCTGTTACATTTTGCGAACATCATTTGTTATGAGAAAAACCACATTTAACTCTTTATGAAGCCTCTTAAGTACCGCAAAATAATCTATAGCAGACTTATCATCTTCTTGCAACTAAAAGTAACCAACCAAAACATCATACACACGCGTAAGATTATTAGAATATAACATTTGAATGTACTCTCAAATCTCCTTGCAAGTGTCAAGATGGGTACTTATATCGCCAATATGTGACTCCATAGAATTTCATAACTGTATAACAATCTGAGCATCCTCTTGCTCCCATTCAGGCTTCCTCTTGTCATCAGATGGACCAGATGTAGTCAAGTGATTTTGTTTACCTTAATCCGCTAAGGCAACTTTTACAACTTTGGACCAATGCAAATAATTAACCCCATTCGACTTACGAGTAGTGAGTTGTGGAATTGTAAACGGAGGAATATATAATTTTGAGTCTATAACTCCCGCAACCAAATAAGGAACAAAGTTTCTTTCACAAATGAACAAAAGATCACAACCCACAAAGAGAAATCGAAATCATAAAACTAGGAGCTATTCATATTAGATATGTGCATAACTAGGGTTCATATCAAAAAGACCTCTATTGAATGGACCACTGTTCATATCAAAAAGACCATTGTCGAATAATCGACTACTCATATCAAAAAGACAACTATTGAATATAGGATGGCGGCGACCTTTGGTTTGTTCATATCAAAAGACTGTTGTTGAATGGACGATGGCAGCGACCTTTGGTGCATCGATGGCGGTGACTATGGATAGCGATGGCGGCGACTGTGGATAGACTGTGGTGGATGACAACGGTTGTGACTATGGTCGGCGTTGATGATATGCGATGGTAGGTCAATGATGGGTCGCGGATGTTTGAGGACTGGTTGATGATGGTTCACAATAAGGACAACTGGCGGTACTGTTGATGACGACGCTAGCAACTGATGTCAACAATGACAGCGGCGAAAGTGGTCGTGGGTTGAGGAAGGATTACGATTAGAGTTGAAGACTGGGTCGCGATAATGGTTCGCGATGACAATTCGCAATGGGGACAACGCCGGCAGTTGTGTCGGTGATGACGATAGCAGATGTGGTCAATGATGACGGCAGTGACTGGCGTCGGTGATGGTAGCGGATGTGATGAATGAAGGCAGCGACGGATGTTGACGGCAGCTGAGTCGCGATGTAGAGGCTTGGAGTTTTCTTTTCACTTTTTTTTTGTTTTCTCTATTTTTTTTATTTCTCAAGAATTTTTGCTCTGATGCCATGTTAATGTGATCGATTAGAAGAATAAGAAAGCTTAACCTAAAGAGTTAGCTACTCTAACTATTTATATTAAAATCATATTGTAACATTCACATAAATGACCCTCAACACTTAGGTTGCATATCCAAGATTCAATCCTAAGAGAATCCTTGGTCAGGCAAAGCTCTTCAAGGTATGGTATGCTTTCACTGGCTTCATGCATCCTGCGGACAAATCTAATGACTCTATTAACTTGAACTTTAATTATCTTAGAAATCTTAATAAAAGAATGTTCAAAACTTCATTTTCATTAAATTCTAGATACTGTTTTTTATAGCTAATTTAAGGAACCTCAAAGTAGAGCCTCTTTATTGGTAAATGCAACCTGAGCTGTTGAGTAGTACAGATTCTGAAAACAGTTTATTTATCCTCTTCTTCTTGTACTTAAACTTGTCTTGGAAGTAACCACCTCCTACTTCTAAACCTCTTTATTGGTAAATGCAACCTGAGCTATTGAGGAGTAAACGAGGGACAGATTCTGAAAACAGTTTATTTATCCTCTTCTTCTTGTACTGAAACTTGTCTTGGAAGTAACCACTGTCTACTTCTAAATCTTATTTCACTTCATCTCCAAAAAGGAATAGTAATCATCTCTCTCTACTTCTAAATCTTATTTCACTTTATCTCCAAAAAGGAATGGTAATCATCTCTCTCTCTCTCTCTCTCTCTCTCACACACACACACACAGACACACACACAGAGACAGCTAGCAAGGGGATTCAAGCCCTAAAGTTCAATTGAATATGGTTGAGCCTAATGTCTGATGGTTGGACTTGGAACCATCTCTTTTAATTTTATTCTTCCTTCTATACTTCCTTTGTCCTAATTTATATTTATAGGAGAATCTGGTTTATAATTAAAACAGCACAAGGAAAATTAATATTTCATTATCAATAAACTGTTTTTCCAATAGCCTCCCATGCTCAATCAAATCTACCTATAACTCTTACTAGTTACCAAATATACAGA
>JAOTRH010087555.1:0-16765 GCA_034768845.1 Heliamphora exappendiculata | reverse complement strand
CCCCAAGCCGGGTTGGTTCAGAATTACACTCTTAGGGACCGTGCTATGCATAGCCATTATTTTTTAGCACTACTAATTATTTTTTATTTGAATAATAAATTGTATGTTTAAATATTATAGTTGAGGACAAAATATTAGTTGGTGATTGAAAATGAACTGAGAAGATACAAAAGTGTTGAAGCAGCTCTGCAAGGCATACGAATATGCATATAAAATTGTCAAAAGAACATACTTTTGGTAGAAAAAATTCAGAGGTAGCAAGAATCAATTCTTGCCCCAAAAACATACATATTGGGATAATGGGAAAGGAAATGTTATACTACCACTATACAATAGCTATGTACTATTTGTACATATCAAGCACTCTATTATTGTAATAAGGACTCAGTTCTAAACCCTATAAATAATAAAAAAATGTATGTTTTAATCGGTTCAGATGATCATTTTTATTAACTATTTTTACGAATATTTGGAGTTTAATCCAGGAATGGACCACATGTACTTAGTTTTTAAATAAAAATTTAATTTTACAAAGAAATTTGATTCAAAGTTGAGAAATATACATATATATGTATGTATATATATCTCCGGGTGTAAAAAGAGTACTCGTGGCTTGGGCGGGCCAAGTACAGTAGACTCTCATTAAAATTTGGGCAAGACTAGGTTAGATTTTTTTGAGAGGGTAGTAGAATTAGGCCCAGGCCCAAGCATAGAATATATGGGCCTGAAGCTCGAGCCGTAGGAGGCTTTTTTGTTTTTTTGTGTTGGTTTTTTAAATTTTTTGAATTGTATAAGATTATAAGTTTATATTTTAGAGTTTATTATATGATTATTAGTTTATTATAAGTTTATAATTTATTATTTTATTATAAGTTTCTAATTTATTATAAATTTATTAGTTTATTATAAGTTTATTAGTTTATATTTTATTATAAGTTTATAAATTAATTTACTTATTATATATAAGTTTATTAGTTTATAAATTACGTTATAAACTAATATTTATAATACATAAATTCAGTAAGCTTAAACACTTTAAGTAATTAAATGGAATATAAAATTTTATTATTTAAAAAGTAATCAATTATGTTATATTTTATAACTTTACAAGTATACAATTTTTTTTAAAAAAAATAAAAATTACATTATTATAAGTCAAGTAAATCACAACTTGGTTGGTACAAACAAACTTAACAATCATTTATATTATTTTTTTACTTAAAAAAATTTAAAATTTGACTGATTGGCCGAACTCTGAGCCAACCCAACTGTCAAATTTCTTAAACATTCTGATTATTATCCAAGCAATGGTGGCCCCTCAATTTTAAAAAGTAGTTGGAGGGAGTGGAATCGGTTAGAGGTGTGTGGCGTGCTCGGGCTCGGGCTCAGGTCAATCCATGGGCTCGAGAGGGACAGCCCGGCCCAAGTCTGATTCTAGAGATTTTTAGGCTTGGGTCTAGGGCGGACTAGGCTGGGCAACTGCAGTGTCGGGCCTCGGACTCAGTCCGAACCACGGGCTAAAATTACACCCCTAATATATATATATATATTTGAAGTTATCAATTTATAAATTACAACTAAAAACATATTATAATTTTTAGTAGGAATAATAAATATTTTTTATAGTTATAAATTTATAATTTTAAGCAATAAAATTTATATTTATTAATTTAAAATTGAAAGTTATAAACAAAAGATTATAAGGGCATGATATGTTTAAATTTTTTAGATTTTTTGTTAAATTATAAGTTCAAACTTGAAGAATGATTTTTTACGAACACACTCGTTAAGGTATGAAACCAATAATAAATAGAATGTCTTGGCCGTAACTTTTATAGAAGGATTAATTCTTATAAATTTAAATTCTACGTCAAAGCGGCACTTCGTCTGAACACACCATATAGATTGGTCCAGCATCCAGCTGGCTTGTTGCAGCTATAGTACTCTTTCAATCAAAAGAAGATTGAGATATATTTGAGGCAAATAGACTTAGCCATCCTATTAGGTCACATGCTTTAAATTTTTAGAATTAATTTGATTGATCTTATTATTAAAATACACAAACTCAAAAAAAAAAAAAAAAACTTTGAGTGAGGCCCAATTTGAAGCAAATTAAATTGTAAAATATGGTAGAGACACAATTTCTTCCAAACCTCTGATTTATTACTAAATAGTTTTGTCAAATAATGACTTGTTTGAAAGATATATTGCAACAACATCTGGAAAAAACACATACTATTAAATTGATTCTACATTTCTTCATATGATCAATATATGTTTGTCTTATGAAAGACAATGTGTTGATTGGGTAGGACCAAGTACCTCAACTTTTAGTCCACAAATTAGAACAATTTCAAACAATTTTTTTTCAAAAAAAAATATTGGGTGCATAGATCTGAATACATCTCTCGCATGGGATGAGTCTCATAATTGTGTAGGTCCACCTCGTATGAGAGGGATGTGACATGTGTACAGATTTATATTCAGTATTTGTGCATGTATCAATACTATTTAAAAAATCATGTCCTATTAACTCAAAATCTATTAAACATTTAATTTTTTATCTTTATTAATTGAGTACTTAAGGAATTTGATTTCAATCTCTAAAATTCTCGTCGACATCAAAAGTTGGCGACACTGTTGATATCTAAACTCATATTTAGCCATGTTAATTAGTTGATTCGGTCAACTTTCGGATGACAACTACCACTAAAGTGTTAATTAATTAAAATAAAATTATTTGAGTGCTTAATAAATTAATAAAGACAAAAACTAAATATTTAATAGATAGTTAAGAATTTATTTTTTCCCTCCAAATTTCTCTAATTCTAATATGAGCCATATAAAAACACCAATATAAGGCATGAACATGACTTGTGGAAGTCCAACAATAATGCAATTCCATTTAACTTTTTTATCATTTGCTTGCATAGAAGCCAGCACAATTATAATGCAAATCTATGGAACTTTTTTCAGAATTTTTAGGGCACACATGGGGTATCTGTACCCTATATTCTGATTGCTCCACTATGAAACAAAAACTTCATATGGATCTCATCTTTTTCTATGGGCCCATAGCATCCCCCTTTCATTTACTTTTTTAGGTTTTTGGTTTATATACAAGCTATGATTAAATAAAAAATAAAAAATCTTATCTCTGCACACTCTCACCTCGCCCCGTCTCATTCCCATTTCTATCATCAACATCCTGTTTAGATTTTTTCAACTCTAATCCCACTTAATATTTTTCAAAGTAATTGTAGTATCTTTTTCTCTCAAATGCCAAGAGAGACTTTTTTCATTAGTGAAAGTTAATGACAAATTCTAACAATAATTTCTTATATTTATTATATATAATTAAGAAATTTTATTATAGGAATTTATCACAAATTTTCACTAAATAAAAATGATATTACATGAAATTTGTAGCAATGGAGAATCATATACACACACATTCAACACGGTGTCTTTTATCCCTCCAAATATACTTGGGTTTTCTTGTATTGGCCTTGTTTGATCAATAATTTATTTGTTTATTTTTTTAGTGTTTGAACTAATACGAAGTAAGAGTACTATTTATTGAAGTATTTTAATTTGAATTATTATTATTTTTTAATCAAAAAGTCCACACAACTGGAAACACCAAATGGGCCCTTTGTAATTTTATTTTATTTTTGGTGACCTAAATGATTGGTTAATTATTTCCAGTGACATGTTTTTATCCATGGGTAACTTGAAATGGCTAACCAGGTGAGTAACTTTATTAATTAATAATTTTTTTATTTATATTAAATATATTTAATATTTTTCAATATATTCCTCCATACCCAGGCGGTTAGCCAATTGAAGCTGCGGGTTGAAGTCACATTGGTAACTTGAAAGGGCTAACAAATATGTTAGTTTACTTGTGATATTGTTGAATAATTAATAATTTTTTATTATAAAAAAAATGAATAAATAATTTTAATTGCAACGCATAAATAAATGCATAAAATACGTCTTAATATTATTTTCCTATTTACAAACGTCGAGTAAAGTGTAATTTGCGATTTGCCCTCCGTTGGAGGGACCTCCCTGCTTCACACAAATGCTTCACTTCTTATAGTCAAAACGGAAGTAGGGCTCCCCTATCCAGCGCCATGAACCATCGCCGCCGTTGCCGATCGATAAAGGCTGGCTTGTGCACCTTCCTTGTGAAAGATCGCCGACCATTCTCTGACGGAGCCAGTTCCAGAGCATTCGAAGCTGCGTTGAAAGCTGGCAGCGTAAGTCCCTGGCTAGAGCCAGGAAATACAACAAATACAACACCAGCCGGAGTGAGTTTGGGAAAAGAGTAGATGCCAAACTCACCACACAAACCGAACCGGCCAACACCGAGCCACAGCGAACAAGACCGGAAAAACCCAGTTGCCGACTAGCCAAATAATAATAATAATAATACACGAGCAGGCTGGCAATGGCGGTCCACATGGTCTTGGGGTGCGTTTCAAATGGCAAAACCGCCTTTCCCTGATACTTCAATTTGAAAAAGTCGAGAAGTCGAGGAGCGCCGGAACGAGAAAGGCGAGAATGACGTGGAGAGAAGGCGGCGGCGGCGGCAGCTGCCGTTCTTGGTGGAAGTAGCTTCTCGCATGGACGAATGCGACATTGATGCCGAGTTGGAAAATCTTCCGTACTTGCAGCCATGGTCAGGTTGAGGTCACTGTCAGGACAAAGGCACAAATTTTGAGTTACTGTGCAGTAAAGTTTTAAATAACTAGGGTGATTATATTTTAATTATTATATTTAAATATCACGATATTTTATGTATAATAGTTAGAAATAAATAGTGAATTGTTAATATAATATAAGCATCATACATAAAATATAATATTACATGATATTTAAATATGATCGTTAAATGTGATCATTATAACATTACTCTTTAAATATAGGTGAATAAATATTTATCAAGTTTTAAAACTTTTGATATATTTTTATATTTATATTTATCAATGTAGGTACCTATTGATACTTGATATCAATAGATAAATAATTGTATTACTAATATTAATAAATTTATAACAATTAACACTATTGTAAAGTAACAATGAGAGAGTAAACTCAAAGTCTGACCAATTGAACTACCTTTCAAGATTAAATTTTCATGATTTTTACGTGAATAATCTAATTTAGAATGCCAATTATCATGGCTCTTATTCTTATTTATAGAGAAAAAGAAGCCCCATTCAATACAATCATAATTAGATACAAATTCGTGATCTTTTCTTGTTAATAAAAAGGCTACCACGGTTGCGTACATATTAAATTTTCAAAAGATTATATCCTCAAAACCTTTTAATCACAGTTAATGACTCTTATCATTTTCATAAGAGCAGCCTAGAAAGATCTTGAAAATGCCTTGTAATAGGGTACCAAAGCCCCTTCCTAATTTAAATTACCAGGGCTCTTATTCTTATTTATAGAGAAAAGAAGCCCTCATTCAATATATTCACAAATAGATACAAAATCTTATAATCGTGGCAATATTTGGATATAAAAAAATTATTAAATATTCTCGGAGTACTATGTAGCTAATATTACGTGATATTTTTGACAAATAAATGATTATAACATACACAATGTAGGTCACCTTTTATCTTTTAATTATCCAACAAAGATAAGTTATGATGTCCCTACTGTAAAATTTATCGCTATATTGAATGGGAATAACACGCAGACTTATTTTTTTTTGATTCAATAAAAAAAAAATACTGTAATTTATTTACATGATACTCTAAAAATACCAAATAATTACTCTTAAATATATGGTATAACTGCGCTTTTCAAGAAAAAAAATAACCAAAAAAAAATGAGAGATGAAATCAAACTGTTTGGAGATGATGTGATATTCTGTCTAGTTATGCTTTGACTTGTAAGGTTTTCTATCACCTCAAGTTCTTATTGTTCTTGGCAAAGTTCCCCATTTTCCTACACCCTTAGCATGCTGATGGCCACATGTCTAAAATTAATTAGCAATGTGGTTATTTTTTATCATTTAACCTTTTAGCAATACATATTTATCATCCAACCATAACAAAAAAAATTGCAGGAAAAAGAAGCCAACCAGATCCATATAAGTTTTTTTACTTATGTAGTCTAAGCTCCTATTTGACATATTTAAGAAAGCTATTTTTTAAAATAAAAAAGTCAACTTTTAAATTAGGTTTTGGCATCTCTAAAAAATTTATTAAGTTTTTATTATTATTTTTTCAATAAAAATAAATCTATATACATTCCAAATATTTTACATTTTTTTGAAATAAAATAACTATAATATCTTTAATTAAAAAATCAATTCTACTACCAAAGCAAAGAAAATCATGTCATTATTTTAAATACTATAAATTAAAAGTAAAAAATAAAAATATATTAAACATTTTAATATAAAACTAAAAAATATTTGTCCTAAAAGGATTATCCTAAGCATCTAACATTTGCTAGACATTTCAAATAGAGATATCTCTTCTTATTTCTTTTTTTAAAAAGTTAAATTTTTTAAAAATTAAATTTTTTAGACATCTCAAAATAGAAATTAAAGCTTAAACAAAGACAAAACCCCGAATTGAAATTGGGTTGACAAGTGAAGCCATACACCCCACTTTTGTTCGGATAAATCTTTTAAAATTTTTATTTTTTAAGAAACAAAGTAATCCTTAATTCAAAGCTTTATTAATAATAAACCGTACAAATAATATAAACTAGAGAAGATATTACTTGTGAGATTGAGAGACGTATTATCACTATTTTAAAGCTGATACTACACTCCACGTAAAAATTTAAACGGAGTGTATTATCTTCAAAACACAATTTAAGTAACCACAACCCTTTCGTTTAGTGTTCACATCTACTAGGAGAATTTGAACGAATTACGAGCCGAAATTACTATAAAATAATATAAAATACTAAAAATTAATATGATAGTATAATATTACTATTTGAAAATTTTTCATTTCTATCTTTCAATACATTTTTATGATTTTTTCTCTTCAACACTAGCAAAAGGCAAGTGAGCCTATATATATAGTATTAAAAAGATAATATAATAAATTATCAATATTAATAATATTAATTTGTAATCATGATCCAAAATAAATTCACTAATAAATATATAAAATAATGATAATATATTTACCCATATTTAAGTCAGTCATTTAAACTGGCATTATAAATTCCTTTTGTAACTCTCAAATAAAGAACTAATTAAATATTTATTTTGTTTTTATTTTTATTAAAAAATTCTCCAACATTCCCAGTAATACCCCATATTTTAAATAATTGGTCTATAAAAAAAATAATATTCCTTTATATTTAAAAGGAAAATAAACTAAATTATAATTAGAAGCAACTAAAAAAAAAAGGAAAGAAACTAACTTTGTACTGTGAAAGAAGCTTGGGAAGCCAAAGTGTTAGAAATCAAAATAATTTTTAAAAAAAATGGAAGAAGAAAACCGACTTATTAATTAGGCTTGAAAAGTCTTATGGCAAGAAAACAGTAATTTTAGGCTCCTCGGCATTCAGAAAATTCCCCCTTTCTCAACGAAATCAACACTCATAATTAAAGTTTTTTTTTCTTTTTCTCACCTCACTTTTTTTCTCTCTTAAAATAAAATTAAAACTCAACAAATTAAATCGGTATGGTAATAATATCACGTACACATGTAATATTATTTAATAAAAATAAATTTTTTTTTTAACTTTTCACTTGTTAGAGTAAAAAATTAAGAATCTCTAAACATATCTGCCTAGTTTCTTATCTAAAATTAATATTTTCAAATTCTACTATTTAAAGTTACAAATTTATAATTTTACTAAGTACTTATAAATTTTTTAAAAAAATTATAATTAAATATTTTCAAATTATAATTAATAAGTTCATAATTTTAACTAAATCAAGAGAAATTTTGGGTTTAGTTCTTTTTTGATAGTAGTGCTAAATTTAGTCTTAGTATTTTTTTTTTAATAAATTAAGTCTCATCAAGTTTAAAATTACTTTATTATGTTTAATATATCCATATTAAAAATATTATCTCTTATAATTTGAAATCTTTTCAAAATTTTTTTAAAAATGATGTATCTTTTAAATCAAACAATCTCCCTCTCTCTACTGGGCGAAATCACTCGTCGCTATAACACATATAAACGATACACAATCACATACAAATGATGTATTTTCAAAACTATTTTATTATACACATAAATTTGATACATTTTTAAATACACAAAATTATTTATTTTGATATATTTTTTAACGAACTCCACCTGTTTTGTACCATGTTCAAAAAGAGAATTATACGAAAATTTCCTATTAATCATTATTACAGCCCTATTATTTTCGTACTTACACAATAATACTAAAAGGCTTTTCATGGTATCCATGGTAACCAACCACAAAAAATAACCTACAATATTATCTTAATTAAGTGCATCCTAAAATCAAAGGAATTCAATGGCAAATATAGCACCGGTTCTTAAATGGAATAATACTTCCTGCAATTAAGGAATTTAAATAGGAACAATAGCACCGGTTGAAAAAGAGTAAAATGGACCAAAAAATCATAAAATTTTAAAAAAATAAATAAACATAATACTAAAAAAACGGTATAACTAAAACTCCTGCATATGTTTTAAATGAGACTAAAACTCAATTAATTTCCTAAATCAAACACTCTCATAGTATAAAGAAATGTTTTGTAACTTTATCTTAAGAAAACAAAAAAAAGTATATTTAAACAAATATAGAGCGTAAAATTCTTGTTTTTTGGTTAGATATCTTGTATTTAACATTTACATTCAATAAAAAAAATTAATGATCATCTCATATGATTTATTTTTAGGTAAATTACACTGACCTCCCCTGAGATTTAGTAAAACATCAACCACCACCTCTGTAGTTTTTGAAATGTCATTAACCTCCTATCTGGTTTAGATTTTGCATCAAATTAGTTCAATCATTAAATTTTCGCTCAGCTGTGCCTTGTTTGACGTATTTTTTGAATAAATTTTTATGATATAATCCGTTCATTACATAGAACTCGTCGAGTTTGTTTAGCATGTAAAAATTCAGATTCATCCCATATCTGTAACTTAATGAATGAATAAGATCTCCTATTAAATAAATAAATAAAAATTTTAATTTTAAAAAATATTATTAAACAAATGTTACTCAATTACTTAACTACAGGTATCAGATGAATTTGAATTTTTATATGTTAAACAAACTCGACGAGTTATACATAATGAACGGATTGGATCATGAAAATTTATTCAAAAAATACGCCAAACAAAGCACAGCTGAGCGAAAATTTAATGGTTGGACTAATTTGATGCAAAACCTAAACCAGATGGGAGATTAATGACATTTCAGAAACCACATGGGTAGTAGTTGATGTTTTACTAAATCTCAGGGGAGATCACTGTAATTTACCCTTTATTTTTATTAAATAATGTTGTGCATGTACATGATATTATTATTATTATTATTATTATTATTATACCGAGTTTTTTTTATGTGACTTAATTTTATTTTGAGAGAGAGTGAGAGGGGAAAAATTAGGGGTGTCCAAAAATTTCAAAAAATTGAAGAACCGAATCAAGTCGGACCAATCCGTGCGAATTGATTTGGTTTTACTCTGAGTTTATTTGATTTTGGTTCTAAAAATATGTAAACCGTAAATTACGAATTGATTCACGAATTTTAGGTCACGGTTTCGGTTCAGAAACGAATCATACCAAAATATTTAATTCAATATATATATATATATATATATATAACATATGAATATCACTTAAATATCATATATATTTATAACATATAAATTGTCTCGTTCATTTCACGCTATTTAGGTTTCTGCACTTTTTTAAGCTAATAAACTATTGTTGCTAATCCTAAAGAATCTCATTTGACATTTCGTATTTAATGATTGTCGCGTTCACTTCACGTTTACAATTACGTGGGCTGTGATGGACAATTACAGTTTTTTTATGTTATTATTTTGAATTATAAAATGAATATTTTTATTGAATATTAATGTAATTTTTGCTTAAATTTTAGTACTTTATATTAGAGTATTGTATATTAGTGAACCGTAGTTTAGAACCGGGACTGAACCGTTAATAATAGGTTCGGTTTGATTTGGTTACAGAAATTACACGGTTTGATTTGGTCTTAAAATTACTAAAATTGTAAAAATTAATTTGACTCTTGATTTTATTTAAAATCAGTCTAAATCGGACTAAGTACAAAAATATTTTGATTGTTAATTTTGTTGAAAGAGAAACAAAACAGGTAAGAAGAGAGAGAAAGGTGTTCTATTCGTAATTTTTGGGTTCTCTTTAGGGGACTGACTATAATTACTGCCGCCCAAATTGCCAACGCTATCAAGAGGCAACCCAAAAGGTTCAAATCGAAGTTCAACCATTTATGTAAGTATTTATCCTGGCAAAGTATATATTCTTCAAAAATTGTAAATTCCATGGAATGAAATTGGTCAAAACATTTAAAATAAACAACCTAGAATTAGAATTATTGGTTTGGTATATTTTAATTTATTTCTTTTTTTTAGTTAATTTTTCATTTTTTTAGTTTTTCCTCCGTTTCAATAACAGGAACTGAGAAAATATAATAGTTTGTTTAAACTATGAACAAATTTTATTAAAAATTAAAATTAAAAAAATAAATAAATAATTCAAACAAAAATAGATCTCTTTTTTTTCCAAGAAAATTAGATTTTTTAACAGAAAAATAAGAGCAACTGCACTAGACTCGTAACTCTCAAATGTTTGTCGAAGCTACACTTCCTCGCCATAATTGTTGTGACACTGTACACTATGCTAAAATATTGTAATTATAAAATAATTATTTTCAAGTGTCATTGTCACTTAAACAAACAAATATATTCTATAACACATCAAAGGCTCCAACTAGTATTGAACAAACAAGCCAAAAAATATTTATAAGAAATAGAAAATAAAAAATAATATTTTAAAAAAATATAACTAAAATAACTAGCATTGATAAAGTGTTGATTTCATTATTTTCTTATTGCTTGTATTTAAATATGTTGTAAATGGACTTAAAGAATACAATAGGCACAGCTCTGTTTTTTTTTTTTGTGATAATTAAATAATAAAAAAGACCCAGGTTCGAACCTGAACTCTAGGTGAAAGTAGAACATCAACAGTTTTTGGCCAGTGGAGCTGGCCGCCACTTCACCCACCTCGTTTCGTCATTTGTAATACTAAATTTGTCATAAAAATAAAACTAAAATAAACTTAAATAAATACTCATGCGACAAAAACATGTAAACATCATTCTTTTTGACAAGTGTATGTTTCTTCTCTTCCTACTTTTCTAGCCCAATAAAAAATAAAAAATAAAATGCAAATTTAGCATCTTTAGCTTCACTTTTTTCTTGTATCTTTTTCCTTTCCACTTTGTAACTCTAGACATTCATGATCCAAGCACACAACATTGATGAAAATTTTTATTATCCAATGAAAAAAAATTACAATAAAATACTTCTAGAACTTACAATATCAAAAAACAAACTATGTTTAGATTTTGAAAAATGTTAGGTCATGTCACCAAATTTCGGTACTAAAGATTCTAAAATGATTCAATAACTTTCAATACATTGTAAAATGATTCAATAACTTTCAATACATTGTGACAGATAGACACAAAGTTTCTAACTGCTTTGAAAGCACATAATGCAAAAAGAGAGGAGTGTTAGAAAGAAATTATTCGTTGCTAACAATGACACCACGTCAGGACCACCACGTCATGCGGCAAACCAATACCATTTCATCATAAAAGCATTGTTTCAAATTATCTTTTACATATAGATTCTCTTACCAGTGAGTGTCTGGGTCTGTCACGTTTTTAATTGCAAAATGGTATTTGTTTGCAGCATCATGTGGCAAGACTAACATGGTGCCACTGTTGACAACGAATAATTTCTGCTTAAAAACAGGGGAGGCTACTTGCTGTAGGGAGGCCTTGTCTTTGGATTCTATTTAATAGTAGTCCAGTTGCAGCCTTCAATCACATGAGGAAGGAAGGGGAAACAAGTAAGTACATAAACATCTTCCAGTTAAACTAATAATACAGAAACTATGCATCAAACTTGACAACCAATTCAAACTGGGAAAAAAATACAGATAAGTTAAATCCACTCCAAAAAAAAAAAAAGAAAAACTCCGTACCAATTAAATGGGGCAAAATAGAAAGAAGAAACCAAAATTTCATGATATTGAAGAAAACAACTGATGAGGAATGGTCTTCAACATTGAAGAATGCTTGCACCAACAATGAAGGATACCTGTGAAGGGGTTCGAGGCTCAAGCCTGTTTGCAACAACAGCCACCCATAACAGTGCAAAATGTCGATTGGGACGATCCAACCACCTAAACTAAAAGCCGATGAGCAATACGTTTCTAGTTTTCATGCCCAAACCAGAGTCTTCTTTCCTCAGTAGTCCTTGAGAGGCAACTGAGCCATTTTTCCCGATTTAACCCAGTTGTAGTCCTCTAGTCTCTCTGTCTCAGTCAAGCTTATCATGGGCTACACAAGTGATCAACATCAGAGAGCTGACTCTATTTTCCAGCTCTGCCCTATTTGAGTCATTAGAATTTAGAGGAAAAGAGAGGGTGAGAGATCAGAAGAGTGCAGTTGGAGACTCCTAAAATAGCTTTCCCAAATTAGATTGGTAGTCATTTTCATCTTATTTTCAGGAAAAAGTTCTGCATGCAAAAATCCCTCCTATGGCTATAGAAATCGTGACAGTAGAGAGAAAGAAAAAAAGGTGTGCGGAAGATGATAAGAAATTCCATTCACCATTTGAGTCAACAAATTCAGCAACACTAGGAAAGTCTTTAGGTTGGGATGTGGCGGAGACTAAACAGATCAATCCACTTCACCTAAGCCTTTTGAGCCTCCAGTTCTTTTGGATTTCCCTGAGTTATGTGCAACCAAACACAGGAACATTAGGGAAATAATTTTAAAAAATGAAGATTATATGCGACTACTTAATTTTCAATGAGTAACCAAAAGAGAGAGAGAGAGAGAGAGAGAGAGAGAGAGAGAGAGTTAGTTTCTATGAAATGCATTCATTTTCTTTTTCCTACTTTCCCTCAAAATTTTAAAAATACTAGGCAGTGTAAGTGTTTTAATCACCATTGCAGTTTCTATCAAATTTCATGTGCTCACCAACAAATATACAAGCAAGTGAACGAATCCATGTGACTCGAGATAATCTTGAAAAATAATAATCATCCTTAAACATGGCAAGAAAATAGGCAACTAATGAGCCAATTTAGCAAGCATACTAATCTTTTTTTATATAAAAAACAAAAGAAGTTTATTAAGTAGAAGGAAGAAAAGTTACAATAGGTGTGGGGACAAGATCTCCCCCAAAATAAAACCAGCGCCAATATTAATGTTTATAAGCCACACACTGCCATCCAATCCCTATAGATATGATAAACAACAAAATGCCTTTGAAAAGAAGAGAAATAGAAACCCAAAAGAAACATAGATAGTATATTCTATCACATAAAAAGCTAACGTCCTCCAACCTACCCTAAAAATCCTTGTATTTCATTCCAATCAAATGACCCAAAAGATTGCCAAATTTCCTTCTCTTGTTGAAATCAAAACCACCGAAATCAATCCCAACCACTAGCAAGCACGATACCGAAGCCACCCAGCTAATATTCATGTATCAAATAGTCAATTTCCACCACATGATCCACTCCGAACAAAACGACCTCCACGATCACCATGACTGTTGCTACGACTATTACAACTCGAAACTTAAGCCGGAACTTTTGAAATAGGAAGAGGAGAGCTAGGAACAACATACGAGTGGCCCAAGGACAAACGTAAGAACCAAAAATATGCATTAGCAGTAGTAGATAAAGTTTCACTTGAAAAAATCTGATATTTGAACCCTCGCAAGTCAGGGTTCAAAGCAGAAAGGAGAGAAACAACTATAAAATCCTTCTACTGGCGTCTCTGCTGCACTAAATCAATGGTGAGAGGGTGATGTTGCAACAACTAATCCCACATATTTCTTAGATTGCTATAATATTCAGCTAAAGGCTTACCAGACTGCTTAATGATGAAAAATTGCTCATAAAGCTTATATACTCATAAAACATTATTTTGGTTAGAGAAACACTTAACAAGAAAATCTCAAATCTTTTTCGACGTATCACAAAACTCTACTGTAATGGCAATATGTGGCTCCAAACTATGCCACAACTAACCCATATCCACAAAATCTGTACTTTCCCAATCCAAAAATTTAGAATCACCGTTTACAAGAAGGCCAATAATATAGCTCAATTGTCTCTTCCCATTAAGAAAACTGTAAATTCATGGGCCCAAACTAGATAACCCTTAAAGATAACACATCGGTGAAAGTAATCATCTTTGAGGTCAAAAGTCTTCACCTCAGCCATACCAACTCAACCGAGTTGAAATCGCAGACAACCTAACAGCAATCAAGATTCAAGAAGACCAAACAACAAACCACAGTGGGAACTATCGACAAACCAGTGAAAGCTAGTGAGATCACGAACCAAAAGCAATTAAGAAGCAAACCAGATCAATCACAAAGGAGCCCATAGCAACCGCGAACCAAGAGAAAACCAATAATCGTGAACCAAATGAAGAGTCACAACTAGAAACGCAAACTAGATGAAGAAGCAAACCAGAATCGCGGACCAAAAGGGGCCACCAACTGAGAAAGGCCACGAGGAACAACGAAAAAAGATGAAAAACACCAAATCAAGCACAAATCTGGTTCAATCATTTATTTTTGGCATCTATAGGATGGATCTAGATGATCGAAAACAGAGGAAAATGGCACGAGTTACACATCGTAGGTTAGGTTTCTGAAAATGAGAGAAGCTTCAAGGGCTTGAAAGAAGCATCAAACGAAGTCAAAAAAACCTATAAAAAACATCATAATTACTAGGAGCCTGAAACGAAGTGACCCATGTAGTCGTCGGGCATCGGCATCCGTACCACCAACCAACGTTAGGCTAACGTCATCGTACGATACGATGATGTCAGCACACTGTTTTTATTTGATGGTACGTTTCAAAATGATACGGCTCGTTCAAAAGTTGGATCGAAATGCTCTGATACCAAATTAAAGTGCAACGAAAGAAATCTTTAGAGTTTAAGAGAAAAAGAAGAGAGCAGACGAGAAAAAAATGAAGATTTTAGAAATATAATTAGTCTCCTCTACTCGACATCTATTTATATTAAAATACTGCATGACAAAATGGCAAAAGTACCCTTAACAATCAGTCCCCTCAACCAATCTCCCTAAACAATTCACTATCAAAATAGAAGAAACTGTGACAAAAGATAACCTTGCCTTAGGCCCCTAGAGGCCTTGGAGGACGTTCTTGCCTTACCATTTACAATGACCGACATATTACAAGATGACAAGCATCCTTTAATCCACTTTCTCCACCTAACCCTAAGTCCTTCTCTAAATATAACAAAATTCAAAAAACTCCAATCCACATGATCATACGCCATCAGAAAATCCACTTAAAAAATAAAACCCTCTTTATTTGCTAGTATGTAATTTTCAACTGCCTTACATGCAACTAAAACAACGTCCAAATATTAGCGTCCCTAAACAAAGGCTCTTCGCGCCACTGATATGGTATCTCTAAGACTATCCTTAATCTTTTTTACAGAACTTTTTCCACCATCTTATGCAGCGAAATAACCAAGCTTATGAGTCTAAATTCACTAATACTAGTTTTTTTTTTAATCAAACAAATAAAGAAGCATTTGTCCAAGAATTTACCACTCCATCATCCAAGAACTCGCTAAACACTCCAATCAAGTCATCCTTCACGTGTTATGTCACCGCTGTGCATTTTTTACCTTAATATTTACCATCATCATATCCATCTCTTGGGTAACATCAACATCAGGTAGGAAAAGTCATGGACCTTATGCGAGTAGGTTTCTTGTCTATTGGAAGCATTTCTTAACTACAGTGAGTTACAACTTGTATGAACTCTTTAAGTAATGAATTTTGCACACAAAAAAATGGATAAAATTTGACGACTGAAGTTTAAAATAAGGTTTCCGAAGACAATTAGTGGAACATTGATAACAATGAAAAACATCCCAAGTTCCTAGTAGCAGAGACACCAACAGGTATCTTCCCTTCTGTTAGAATTATTGAAAAGTGTAGAAGAGAAAATGAGGAAGGGAGAGAGATTGAGAAGAACAATGAATGAGAGCACGAAACTTAGGGTTTCCACCCTATTCCTTATTATTTATAATACGATCAATAAAATACTAAAAGTACAATAATACCATTAACTTAACACTCCCCCTCAAGTTGATGCATAGACATTTCTCATACTCAACTTGCATACAATGGGTTGAAACATTTTACTACTAAACCCTTTAGTAAAAATATATGCTAATTGATCTGCAGATTTCACAAAGGGCATACATATTAATCCCTGACCCACTTTTTCTTTGATGTAAGTGTCGATTAATCTCTATATGCTTCGTTCTGTCATGCTGGACAGAGTTATGGGCAATATTAATGGTGGCCTTATTGTCACAGTACAATTTCATTGGTTTTTCGCACTCAATACCTAAATTCTTTAATAGGACTTTGAGCCAAATGAGTTCGCAGATGCCATGTGCCATAGCCCTATACTCAGCTTCTGCACT